>JBAMJR010000195.1:1855000-2120000 GCA_038501785.1 Myoxocephalus aenaeus
CCCCAGAAGATGATAAAATAAATGGAGAGGGAGAGGCAGAGAAAGGGATGAGAATGGGGATATTTCTTCATAAATGATGAGTTCTCCTTGACCCCAATTATAACAGCAGGATCAGGTGATTATCCTTTTTCTAAAAATAAATAAAAAAGAGTTGGATGTCTTCTCTGCTGTGAGGTTTGCATGCAGAGATAAATGGTAATTGACTGAATAATATTGGACACAGTAAGAAAAAGAAGCTAATTCCTTCACACTGATGCAATAGCAGTGTGTGGCTTCCTCAAATGTTCTTGTGCAAAACACACGACAGTGAATATACCGTTTTTATTTTGTATTTATTGGCAAAGCTCAAGTGAATGCCCAGAAGGAAAGGAAATATGCAAATTAAAATGCAAATACTAATCACAAAAAAGTCACCTAAAATCCACATCTCAGTTTTTACAAAAAAATAAAGGATCCCTTCTTGGAATGAGTTATAATTTTAAACCACTGCCTTTAATGTATTGAATCCAAGCAATAGCTTCTATGGCCCTGATAGAAGCTGCAATGACCATCACCCATAATATGTCGGCTAACTACAGTATGTTGCTAACAAACAACATACTGACTGGTGGTGTGTCCGAAGAATGATGCGAGAGGAAAGAACATATGGTCCTTCAAATCAAAAGGGATTTTCTCATCCCAGCAAGAACATGGAGATCTCATGGACATCTGCACGTTAGATTTTTTATTTCACCTGAACCAATATACCTCACCATCAAGGGGCCATGAATATCTGCAGCATATTTGCTGTATATTTGGCCATTACGTTTTGTGCATACTTTTGTTAGTCATGGCTAAAATGTGACCCAATGATATGAAAGGTCAGATCTCACAATACATTTAAATCCATCCTCTGGGGATCATGAATATCCCAAATAATCCTACTAATTCCATGGTATTCTGGCCAGTAGTTTTTGCAACATCATGCAGGGTGACTAACAACATACATTCTTGTACTATATTCATAGTGGATGATTGATCCTCTTTTAACATTCTGACATTTAATTCAAGCACTATGAGAACGTTGCTGAGTAAATATGCTAAATGATTAGTTTAAATCACCTTCTGCTGGCTGGCTGATCATCCCTTCATCGTGCCAACCCTTCCCCCAAACATGCATGCAGATAAACTGCTGCCTTGTGACCTTTGTTCCACTAAATGCTCTTTACAGATTACAGATCAGGGTGTTGCTTTGTGCTTTTGGTTTGAAATGCACCTGCTTTTCAGCGAAATATGTGTTTGAGTCTACGCTTTCTTTTTCTTTCTATGTGTGCCACATCGGGTTGGATTTAAATTAGTGGTGTTTCACGGAGAGTTCACTGAGTTCAACAGCAGCTTTACCAGCAACATCTGAGGTGTGACTAGCTAACTGCATCTAGCGACAAGAGGGCAGGGATGTCAATAGAGAAATGTAAATATATAGATCAATAACACATTTTATGTCCTCTTCTTTTGGGTTGTTTAAGCAACATTTGTACAGCAAAGAAATGGCCAAACAGGGATAATTATCTTTGCAGAGGAGGTTATGTTTTCTGTTTGGTTTGTTGGTTTGCCAGCAGGATTACGGAGAAAATACTGGCCTGATTTTAATGAAAATAAATAGAATCAAATCCGAATCATGTGGTGAATACACACACTGGCAGTGGCAGTGGTACATGTTGATGTCTACCTCATGATATTTACCAAGTTTGCCAACCTGGACGGCAGACTCACATTGACAAAGCTCATACAGCTCCTCATGGCCTTGTTTTTAACCTGCACGTTCAAGAAGCGTGTTGAATGGTTTCTGCATTGTTTCGTCATCTCCTGATCCAACCTTGAGTGATGCTCTTCTTGCGGGAGCAGCACAGAAAACCTGCAGAATATTGCTTTGTAGTGCTAATACTACGAGACTATTATTGACATTATACCTAGCTAAACATCTGAGCATTGTGACATTAGCATCACAGAGCTGCTAGCTTTAATGTGTACCAATGTTAGTGGGGAGTAGGCACAATACAACACCACTGCAATGTTCATGCTAACACAAAAATCCAGGCAACACATATTCTATTTTCTGAATTTACACCACAGAAATTAAGGGATGTAGTTAATTGCCTTTTCACGTGATCCTGACTGTGTCTCTGCCGCCCTGTGCATCTACTGTATATCTGCATGTGTGCGTGTGTGTGTGTGTGTGTGCTGGTGGCGGTTAAATAGCTGCCTACAACTTGGCACAACTCTGTTTAGACCTCGCTATGCATCTCAATGACTGCAGGCACACTGCAGAATGAGTCAAGCACTGTCAACACTGGGAGAGCTTTCAGACTCATCACTGGCTCTGGCTCTAGGTGTGTGTGTGTGTGTGTGTGTGTGTGTGTGTGTGTGTGTGTGTGTGTGTGTGTGTGTGTGTGTGTGTGTGTGTGTGTGTGTGTGTGTAAGAAGAGAGATATTGTTTGGTCTATCTTTATAACTCACCTCAAATTAAAGATGAACTTAATATGCACAGTGTCCCTAATGACGTACTGACTGGCATTAAGGCTATTGTGTTATCGTGACCTTTGTGTTATTCTGCACCTTCGTTCTGGTGGCCTGCATGCCCAGAGTCATTATGGGTAATTGCCTGTGTAAAATGGCATGACTCACACAGCTTATTATAGACCAAGGTGTGACAAGAAGCAGCATGGACAGCGAAGCTGTCTGTGGCTCAGTGAGTGAGTGAATCCATGCGTAAGTATGAGCAGGCAAATGTTTTCTCTGTAGTTTATGCATGACTTGGGTATGTTCATGACATTACTGTTTCCCTGCGCTCTGCTAAAGCTCTTCAAACTCTTAAAGCCTGCACACAGAGAATCATGTGTAACCCTTCATGCAATCATGTTATCTCTGTTTGTGTTGCAGATCATGCAGCAGCCCGCCTGTATACCAATGTTTGTTACTGCCAGTGGAAAACCTTTTATGACTTAAATAGTTCACTTTCAGAGACTCCAGGGCAATCAATTATCAATTAATGATATTTTGATTTTAGTGTAAACACACCCTCTCCTTATTGGTCTAAATCATTAAGATGGGCTGCTGTAAAAAAAATAAAAAAATCTCTCTAAATCTAAGTCTCTAAATAGATTGACCTTGTTTACCACAATAAAAACAGATGGGTTGGTAACATACCCTGACTCTGCTTAAGTGTGTAACATATCAAACATCTCTGACATCATATGGAATTTTTAGAGTGGAATCTCCACACACATCCTCATTGATTTAGTGTTTGATTTTCAAGCTCCCCTCATTTGGTAGTATGTGTTACTATCCCACAGTAAGCTCAGCTAGGCATCGCTCCAGTAGTGCTGAATTCTATGGCAGATTTTCTTCGCCATGGTGCATCTTGTCAAGATCCTGTGAAATAATCAGTCAGCAGACATTCCCACAATATCACAGCTTCCTTGTGATCCACAATAATTGCTGTGGCTCTCACTGTTATTGTATTCCAATGATCAGTTAGACACATAGATAGATTGCAAAAAGTGGTTTTCCAAGATGCCGCCCATTCATTACAGTGAACGTTGCTCATCCAGTGTGTGTGCCAAGAAGATTTTCTCTCTTCCTGGTTTGCTTCCTCGTTCCTACACGTGTACACGCTCCCTGAACTCGCCAGCCCATCCCACAAACTTTGGATTAAGATGACATTGAGCTTTTAGCTTTGCTTTGGACTCCAACAACTCATGAGGGAGATATCTGTCTCTTTATCTGCTAAATGCCTCACAATGTTCACCACTCAGTCGTAAACTTTGCCCTTTGCAGATTGAAGCTATCTCTTTTTCTGACTTTTAACTGTAGCCACTGTGCTAATTCACTGCTCCATCCAGTGCTGTTCTTGCTGCATGGTTAGACCGGTGTGCTACTGAAATTTGGAGAGTTCTCTTCAACCCTGTAGTCATTTTTTAACAGATTCTTGAAAGCTCCTCGGCAGGTCAAACCAAACTGAGAGTGATGGATCACAAAAGGTACAAGACTGAGCATGCAGTTTAATCTCATAATGAACGCCAGTGTCTTAAACATGCAAACTTGTAGTGATCCCCAAAGCAAGAGAGGCAAAATACAAATTAATGATAAGAAAAGCAGCATGAGTGATTAAGATGAATATGGAATAGAGGAAAAGACAAGCTGACTACTGCTGATGATTGGTTGTCATCGAGGTGGCCGTGGTTGACTTGGCAACCAAATCTCTGTGGGGTTGTTGGGACAGAAACAGACTGATCATTATTATACAATTTTAACTCATGTGTTTGGCTCCATGTAAGTATGCATCATGTTTGTTTGAACATGAATTTCTAAATTATCTTTTTCTGACCAGAGGAATGGCTGCAATTTATGTATATATAGGCTAAATAACATTATTCCGTGCAGCTCAGCATATAGAAAATCATGTTTACGAAGCTGGACTTGTACCTGAACATACATTCGTGGTTCTGCAAGTCATGTCGGCTTGAGTTCTTCTGTGTAAGAGCATTTGCTGCATGTTATCGTCATGAGTCAGTGGGTGCCTGTTGTTTCACTGAACGCCTGAAGGACATTGTAGCATGACAGCAATGCAGCTATCCATTTTAGTTCCTGTGCCTCCTCCTCCACCTCCACTACTCCTCCTCTATCTCCCCCGCCTGCTAATCATCTGTGTTTCTCTCTTCCCATCCTCCTCAACACAGTCATCCTCCTCCTCCTCCTCCTCCTCCTCCTCTTACTCTCTTTCTCTCTCTCCCTTGACTCATCATCCTTGTCCTCCCTCCCTCTCTACCGTCCTTCTCCTTTTGTTTGAGATACAGGACCCCGGGGACTCAAGGCTGCAGTAAAAAAAAGTCTGATGAATTCAATATGTCATAATGAAAGTCCTTGACCAACATTTCCACACCATAACGAATGTATGGTGTTAAGCTGAAGTAAAGCAGAGCGTATAGGATTCTTTTTGCTGAAACATTGAGTTGGTCATTGAGAAGAAGAGCTACTGTACCACTCAGACTTCTGTCAAAACGCCATCAAACTCTTAACTTGAAAATAATAGCAAGCTTGCGGCTGGGGCAGGTGTGTGTATTTACATGTGGGGGTGGTATGGGTGAACCTCTCTGATGTCAGGGAGGGAGTGTGATGAGGCTTGCGTCTGTGAGGTTGTAAATGTTTGATGGGGTTTGATCCTACCATCTGTCCACTACTGCTGGCTAAGAGGAAGAGAGACGCAAAGAGACTGGGGGACAGTAGAGAGCACCAACACAGACAACGGTGAAAAGAAAAAGATCAAAATGCTAGCACGTCATTGTGTAAGCAGCATTACAGAGAACTGACCCCTCGTCATTGAATGTATGATTGAATTAAGATTTAGTATGGAAGACCTGGATATGACATTTTTGCATATGACAAATACATAATATAATATTGCATATATATGTAAAACCCTTTGATAAAGTGCTAGATAAATAGCCGTGGTATAGTAAATACCTAAATGCACCTACCAAACTCTCCTTTTGCACTAGTGAAAAGCATTATGATGTACTTATTTAATGTACAATTTACCTCTGTAAACTTTACAGAGCCAATCATGAGTTGTTTTTTTTATTTGCTAATTAGTACTAAATATTGTTGGAAATGTAATTATTTTTACAGTTATTTATTAATCAACCAAATTATTGGGCACATTATATGAAAATTATTCCTGTGGGACACAGGGCCCTTTATGCAAGAGCATTTTGTATTATTGTACTATACCAGTCAGATACACCAAACTCTCAGTTCAGTTCATGGCAATCCATCCAGCCGTTGATAAGATGTTTTGGTCTGAACATGGTAGTTAACTGTCCGACAGACAGAAAGACATGACCAGAGCCATCCCAGGATGTCAAAAAGTGTAAATGGTGAAAGAGAAGAAATAATACTTTGATATTCGCCATCCATTTATCTGCTTTAAAAGGCTGTTCTGGGAGCAGCACTGCAGATGATCAAAGAATACCCTATATTGTACATAACCGTTTGTTATGAATCTTTTGAGGGATTGCATGGTGGGCCCCATTATCTTTGTGTGTGTAGACAGTGTATATGGAATGTTCATGATTAATGTATGTTTACACTGTGCACACATTTCTATGAAAGTATGATGAACAGATATGCATGAATGCACACACAATACTTTTTTGTTTGCATGCACGCAGAACTCCCGTGACCAGTCACATGGCTGTGTGCCTCCCATGACCCCAGAGGCTGGTGACTCGCTGAGCTCCCAGCCTGTGCGATTTTAACAGATTGATCATCTATGTGTTATACTCCAATCAATGGCTCTAACTACCAATGGGCCAGATTGTGAACTCTGCAAGCTGGGGTCAATAAACACAACAAATCCTGGGGGGCCCTGAGGGTTTAGGGCGGGAGGGATCAATCGCTTTACTGAAGGACCCCTTCTTGCATTGTCGCTCACTGGAAAGGTCACAAAGTCTTTCTGCTTGTTAATAACGCAGCTCGTACAGCAATCATAACCTGCCCAGACATTAAAAAAACAGATTAGTGAAATCCTGTAAACTCCTGTGACCTCCTGTTCATCTGTGACCTTCCCTTTACCGTAGTCCGTCCTCGGATCTGTTTGAAACCTCAAAGTCTTGAGATGTTGCTTCAGATCAGATTTTTTGACTGTAGATTAAGAAATCATGGAGCATGTCATGTTATGTAACTCTGCCCTCACATGTGCATCCAGTAAAGCATAGGTAAGTACTTCCCTTTTGGTGCAAGCTCAGGCCAAAACAATGTATTGAACTGTGGTTTAAACCGTTTGTTTTTCCCAAAAAAGTTTGAGAGTAAGTTGAGATGAAAGAGAACGAGGCCTCAGTCTAAAGGGACCACATGATAGAAACATCTGTAGGAGTAATCATGAAGTATCTGAATATAAGAATATAAATCAAGGACAGGGAGGAATCACTTATTCTTTCGAAGGCTCCCAACTCCCACTGATTCCTAATATAGAAGAGCATGCCAAATGAACCTGATAAAACCCATCACATTAATATTTCTCAGCAGGCTTGCAATAACCGCAATATGCATTTGTGAATTCACCAGCAGTGATATTATCGGTAGTGCATTGCATAATTGCATAGATAGCAGAAACTTAAACTGACATATAGGATATCCTCATGCGATAGAGGGCATGCAGGCAATTTATTTAATAGAACAAATAGACGGGGTAATAGACGGGGTAAAATAAAAGTAGTTACGTGTGAGGTGCCTTAAAGGAATAGTTCAATACTATGTGATATAATTATCAGGATATTATGGAGTCTCCAATGATCGTCTGGGAACCGGTCCAATCCCCAAAATGGCATATTGTCTTTTTCGGAAAAACACATTTTGGTTGACACCAGTCCAGTGAGAATACTCTAATAGTTTTTACAGTTTTTAAATGGAAACGTTGCAGGCCTGAGATTCACACTCAACTATAGCCTTGTTGATATGTCTTCTTTATGCCTCAAGCTTTTATCCCAAAACTGCACCTGCAAGTCAACTCACTGGGACGACCTTCTCTGCCCTGTCTGCCTGCTACTTTGTGTGTGTGGCTGCTTTCCTTGCAGGTATTTCAGGTGGGCGTGGCAGAGGGTCATCAGTTGAGTGGAAACACCTGAGCTCATCAGCGACTCGTGGGCCCTGTGTGCCAGTGCACTTGTTTAAGAACCTCTTGGAGTTCAGTGGCGGCTTCTCTCTGCTCCCTGAGACGTTTCTGCTTGTGGCTTGAGAGGCATATCCACAACTTCAAAAACCCTCCAAACCTAAGCCCACCTTATTTACTGCACTTCATATAATGTGAACGTAAAGAACATAATTCCATGTGAAAACATCTCCAAACCAAACAAAATTATCCAAGCTGTGAGGATACCAAAAATGTCAAATCTTTTGAACACCCTTTCAATTGAAGGACCAACTCCATTAAGGCTATCATTACTTTACCGGCAAAACAAAAACGGTTGACTTCGTCTGGCTCAATTGCTAAAGAATGTTAAGATGTTTATATAAATATTGTTTGTATGCTTTAAAATAGTGTTTGGACAAATTACAATGCAGAATATATATTAAGAAGAATATGTTTCCAATAAATACTAAATTGGCCCAGATACTTGGATGCACACAAAACACACCCAATTAATGTAAGTGATGACTTAAGATCAAAGCAATTCAAAGTGCAATGAGGTTCAACCTTTTAGGAACTTTGACCAAACATTCCTTAATTCTCAGTTCACAGTTAAAGGAACGGAGATTTGGGGGATTACAGAGTTGCTGGAGGGAGCTACGTGTGTTCATGTCTGGAAACCTCCGGCTGATAGTCACAGTGTGCACATCCTTCAGACTAGCTTTCACTACATCTGCTGGCTGACACACACATCACAGTATCCTCTGAGGTACAGCTGTGTCGACTGATAAGAGACACATGGAGCTCCACCTCGCAGTTAAAGTGATCTAGAAATACCATAAACCGAACCATGTCCCTCTCCTGACCAACGAGACACATGGACTATAGCCTGATGTCTTAATAAACAAATGTGACTCAAACAGGCATTATTCATTTACACACACACACACACACACACACACACACACACACACACACACACACACACACACACACACACACACACACATATCAGTGACTTTCAGGGCTTTAAGGAGGACTTTTCATTATTGATGAGGCCACATGCTCTGTGCCTTTATTGGGGCAGTGAGTGGCTCAGGTCTGCTTGACTCAGCATTCCTCTGTCCATTGGTCTTTCTTTTAGCCTCTGTCAGCACTGTGTGTGTGTGTGCGTGTGTGTGTGTGTGTGTGTGTGTGTGTGTGTGTGTGTGTGTGTGTGTGTGTGTGTGTGTTTGTGTGTACAGACACACAGGAAAGACAAAACAAGGGAAAGACAAACACACACAATGAACCCATTGCAGACAGACCTTACAAGAGGCACAGCCAGAGTTGGTGTACAACTAGCAGGTCAGTGGACAACAAACAGACATTTCGACATTAACCAACTCCATCCTCTAACCTCCATACAAACCATGTTGTTTTGAGTGAGACAAGGGGCTGCAACATTGACAAACAAGTTGGCTAGCAGCTAAGTGGGAATGTCAGCTGCCGAGTTGTTATTTCCAGTCGGAGAGTTGGGGAATATCTGAGGGCAACTATGTCTCCTGATTGGCAAAAGAAAAAACTACAGAAGTTTCAAGACATTGTTGCGAAATAGCTCCAAATCAACCAAATCCAAATTACAACACTTCCTGGATAAACGACTCATGGTGAGACTTGTTCTGTGAACTGAACATCATGTGATGAAAAAAAAAAACATTGATCAAATTGGGAGATTCTTATGAAGCTGGCCACTACATTCAACCAGCGTCTGTTGTCCTGGCTCCTTTCAGCCGGTCACCCAGCCAGACTCATCAGCCGTGGAGAAGTGCCCAGAAGGTAAATGAAACCACTCCTTCGATTGATTTCACACACATCTGTGCACATTCTTGATTTATACTCTCTCTCTCTCTCTCTCTCTCTCTCTCACACACACACACACACACACACACACACACACACACACACACACACACACACACACACACGTTGGCAGACTGATACTTGTTTCTACATTTTTTTTCTTATTTCTTCATTAAAAAAAAATTAAGATGAAAACAAGCAGCATCTGAATCCCTTTTATGTGTCACCAACAGTGAATGAATAAACAAGTACCTCAAATTCGACATTTCCATGGCAACAACCAATTCACACATTGCAGACTGCCACATATAGTACAAGAATCACTCAAGGTACAGAGTGAAAGATAGTAAAATACACAAACACAATTATAACTTTTCAGTACATCGTTGACCCAATTTATCCACAAGGATCAAGAACACTTTTACTAAACCAAGACACTGTGTTCAGTCCCACTTCTTTGTGAAACTTTTTTGGCATTATATTGCACAATACTCATTTGGTTATCACAATACCACCAGGGCAAAAGCGGGTAATCCACCGGTACTCATTTTCTATGCCAGTCATAGTAATTATGCTAATTATTTAAATGTTCTCTTCTTTTCTTTTCTTTTTCATAAATTCATGAAGCACTTTTTTAAAAAGACTTATTTTTCGTTATTAATATGGGAACAGTATGATCAGATACAAATGAGGAATGAAAAATGAGTCAAAGTGCAGATTTTCCAGTTTTGCAGTGAAAGATGTTGAATTTTGAAATGTGTGTTACTTAACTACATATTTTCTCAATCTAGTATGCCCAAAGACACACACACACACACACACACACACACACACACACACACACACACACACACACACACACACACACACACACACACACACACATTGACAATCACATCACAGGCTCCCAGCTGCTGCTCTGTTGTAATTTATTATCCCATCTGTACCCAGTGGAGTCATGAAATCAGCCTGGCCTTTGCGACACACACACACACACACACACACACACACACACACACACACACACACACACACACACACACACACACACACACACACACTCACTTACTCACTCACTCCCTCAGTCCATGTGTCTTTTTCAAACAGTCGTCGTGGCGTATACCAGCAGAGACCCTTTTGGCTTAATTAGTATGGAGTCCCCAAGGAGGGAACAACAGGGCAAAATACTGTGAATGGATGAAGGATGTGAAAGGTCTCAGGCTGTCAGATAAAAACCATTGAGGAGAAGAGTTGCTCTTTAATATAGAAAATGAAGAACATTGATGTGTTTGTATTTATATTTCAAATGATTGTATCAATGATAGTAAATGATTGATTAAACCAAATCAATATGACTGGTAGAAATATTGGAAAACGGACTGAGGCTCTGCAACATCTATCAAGTCGTCTTTGGGTTCAAAATCAATGCAATGCAACTAAAATCCTTGTTTAAACACACATATGGTTTGATTCTGCATCCGCTCCACAGCTCTTTTATCCTTCTAACTTCCTCTCTTATAGTTATCCCACCTCCGCCCTTTACTCAGAGGTCCTTGTTGTGTCCCAAAGTCACCCAGGAGCACGTCCACACCGTTTTGTTAGCAACATGAACACTCACTGAATATTTCATAGGACACAAACACAACCCTACGACAGCACATCGTGAGGCTTCGTTACATCATTCAAAGACCATCTATCTGTCAAACATCTACATAATT
The DNA here is from genome assembly GCA_038501785.1 of Myoxocephalus aenaeus. NCBI lineage: Eukaryota > Metazoa > Chordata > Actinopteri > Perciformes > Cottidae > Myoxocephalus > Myoxocephalus aenaeus. Next base: position 1,866,227 of record JBAMJR010000195.1, read on the forward strand.
TACACAAATACAAAACCATGAATTTCCCAAAAGGGCCTGATGGGGACTAATTTTCAGCCCAGGAGGTTCATACCACATGACTAGCCCACTAAAGTTCACAACCTATTATAGATATGAGACGTGTAATTATAGCTTTACTATGTAAGTCTGCCTCCGCCATAGTTCACTATTCTCTCTGAAACAACAAAGATGTTGTTTCCCATGCCAACATATGCAGTCTCTATTCTACTGGTAATGATAAAAAAGCACAATAGGTCACGAGTATAGGTATAAATAGTGGTGTATTGGAACTGATATAGCTGTTCATGTCAGATTGTTCACACACTGTGGGACCACAGATCATTGTCTTCCACAGGAGCGGTCCGTCTGTACACATCACTGGGTCCTGACACTAAATCAAATTAAAAAAATGGAATTGTGATATTTTTCCTCACAAGTCCCCTATCCCTACAAAAGCAGTACAAGAAGTCCCTGTTTCCCAAATGTCAACATGCTGGAGGGAAAGGATTTTTCTCTCCCATCAGAGTAGGAGGACACTGTTTCAAAATGGGATCGTAAGATATAAATAATCAACATTGGAGTTATGAAATTAGCATGTGCACATTTGAACTCAGCACCTCTGTGCACACATACAAATGCACACACACACACACACACACACACACACACACACACACACACACACACACACACACACACACACACACACACACACACACTCAGGGAGGAATTGCACCATAATTATGCCTAAGGTAAAAGGCGATTAATTTTTTAATGGAGTCAATGTTTTATTCATAGCACCTATCCAGTCTTGGATATGGCCGAGAACACACACAAAATTTGCCAGAAAAACTGTCTATTAGCTATTTCATACAGTAGATGAATCGCACTGCTCAGTAGCTTTGTACACAATAATAGTTTGGGCTGAAACTGTGGACATAAATCAACAAATATGTATGCTTCGTTTTTATGTCGCTTTGAACATGGGGAATTCAATAATGATGTGACAGAGAGTGAAAGACATACAGAGAAAGTGGAAGAAGGAGGAGCGGGTGTTGTCTCCCGAGTGCGGCCTGTAAGACCGGTTATTCTGTAGAAACCTAGAAACCCTTCAGCTGTGCCGAGCGCGCTGCCTAAACATCCACCCCGCTGTGAGAGGAATACTCTGCCCTCCGCAAGAGAAACGTAAAGCTGGAGCACATTTACAACCATCAAACATTACTCCTTCCTCCTGCTGATTCTTGCCCTCCAGCGTATGATTAAGATTTCACTTGAACACTTTCATTTGTGGAACAAAATGGAGATTAGAAAATGAGGAAAGGGAGTGGAGGTCATAGATAGAAATGACAATATATAATAGAAATGCACAAAGCAAGTGTTTGGCTGGCATTGGACTTATTACATTGATTAAAAAGCAATGCAGGGATACCGCTGCTTTCAGCTTTCTTACAGAACTTTACACTAAACACTGTGCTTCCTTGGGTCCTGAACAATACACCAAGTCGTGTCTATTCACGTTCAGAAACACTGGTGACAAACACTCTGGTTCAGGAGCAGAACTTTACGTGAGACGGCAGAAGGCAGGGCAACCTGGGCTCTAACGGTTATAGGTTCATTATGACGTTTAGATATGAAAAAAATTGAATTATGCTCCTGTTCTAACTCATTGTAACCCAAATTAACATTAACAAAAGGCCCCCAAACCACAACAATGCAACTCTGTCTACTACAGAAGTAGTACAATTGCCTGACAGATAGACTGGTTACATTGCAGATTAATATTTTACTCACAAAGTATATAATAATGAATATATGATAAATTATTTATTCATGTAATTATCCAGCATTATAAATTGAGAGCTCCACCTTGAACAGACGTGAAGTACATGTAAGTACATTGTGCTGACGATGGCTCTTTTACTCTTTACTTGAAGTAAACATTGCAGTATTAATAGTTTTACTAGTTACTAGTAAAGTAACCATTTAGATTCCCAATACGGTCAATTTATCCAAATAGCGTCTGTCGGAAATCGTTATCGGAGATGGGAGATGAACTACAGGTGCCCTGAAACCGGCATCGTTGCTTTGCATACGTTATGAACCTGTGGTATGCACAGTCTGCTGGTAAAATCATACTTAATCATTCATTAATGCAGGACACTCTGATTAACTATGTAGTCTGCAGTAGGCCTACGTATGCGATTTCAAAGACAACCAGGGGACTCACAGTCGGCCGGGCCCCCGAGGTGTGTTGCTAGCGGTAACGTTATCAGTGTTAGAAGTTAGTATGAGAAAAACGTACACAATTTGAGTTGCAATGGCAGAGCAGTGCTGTTCCTGTCGGCTATCCGCTTGTATTGAAAGTGCTGCATGTCTAAATTGCATCATTCCCCTGGGTCCCCAGCGATACACCCACCAAGTGTGAAGTAGATCAGATGAACGGGTCTTGAGATATGTGAGGAACACACGGACAGACAGAGATGCCTTGCTTGATATTAGAGGACCGATTATGTTTTTCCAGAAGAGAAAAAGAGGGCAGCATATTCTGAACTCTAAATTCAATATGTTCTGATGCAGGACATTAAGGACATGTGCCACACATTACAATTAAAAGGAACTGAAAAATTAAATGACACAATTCTGGAAGTAATTTGAGCTGTTACTCAATTCTGAAATAAATACAAAATGTGGTTGTGGACACATTTTCAAAAGTTTGAATTTCTTACTGTGGGTAAGATAATGGTTTCGGTGAACAGTAAAAGTAGGGCGAGTTTGACATTTGTTTTCTCTTTTAGGTACACGGAGAGCTTGCATTTAATAATTGTTAGCATCAAATTATACCAAAATAATTGACTCCAATTCACTTTTGAGACTTCTAAATTCTATTGTGTGAGAATATTTCCACAGGTCTCACCAGTTGGAAAGCTTAATGTGAATAGTGTTACTATCAGACATCTGTAATCTATTTTTTTAATCGGATGACTTTTATCTGGTCACTCCCTAACCCTGCCAATACCTGCCATCACCCACCTCCCAGCGCCTGCTCATCCTTTCTGTACATACAAAATAATGCACAACACTACGGATTCCCTAATTTATCACTCTTTCCCAGCTGGACTTGAAATGACTGATTTATTAGATAGCCATTTGCTGCTGCATGTAACACTGCCAGTTGAGGGTCAGCAAGACTGACGGAGTCAAAGCCGTTTGATGACCTCGAAGTGATAATGACTGCACAGGAGAGAAGGACACCGAGGAGGACGGAGAGGGAGAAAAAGAAACATGGGGAATGGTGTGGGCGGGTGATGAGGGAAAAAGGGTTGGACGTCCAGACATCTGGCAGAGTGGAGAAAAGCAGACGCATGGGTTGTGGGCTATAGTGTGCTGTACTGGACAGAAACTGCACGAACTGGAAGAGATTAAGATTAACACTATTATATAAGAGAATACGGTGCGTGCAGGGAATAGTTGAAATGGGTAGCATTTTTAAATACAAGAGGAGGTCCTTCAACCTTATGCAATCCAATATTATAGTCATGCCACAACATCTATTTTTGCAAGCTCATATGTCCAGTTTGCCTTGACATTGTTCAAAATGTGTGCATTATAATATGTTTATTATTGTGGTCATGGTTAAAGGTGGTGTTGAAGCTTTGTGTTGACGACATTATATTGAGAGGTGTTTCTAATCCTTTGTCCTTCACATTTACATGAAAGAGGCTGAATATCAGATAACACCTCTGAATATAATTCAGTCCAGCACATCGCCACCACTAACTATGACCTCAAAGTTAATATATATATATATATATATATATATAATTAGATTACAACTTATGTATGACACTGTCAACTAAAATCTAAACATTACAGGCATCATAAAGTAAATATATCACAATTGGTGTAGAAAAGGGGGATATTAAAAAACAGCAAAAATGCATCATACATCTGTTTCATTTCCACATTTACAATGAAGGAGCATGAGATCAATAAGCTTGGCATACTCTTTTTTCGGAGGCATTGCATCCTTTCGAAGAGGGAGGTTGGGTTTCTCTGTTTTCTCACGACCTGATACCGGCTACATCTTGAAAAGACAGGGCCGTGCTCACGAGAGGATTTTTTTTTCTTCTTCTCTCGCTCTTTAAAAAAAATAAAAAAAATCATATCTGACCTCAGTGGGCTGTACTTATGGATGGCATGGGTGTATTATTGGTGCATGCCCTTTAAATGTGGTAGAAATCAGGCGAGGCTGCCGGTCGACCGACCAATCACATACCGAGGTGTGGTTCTCGGGGGGCGTGGCCACGGCGGAGAGGGTGGCGCTAGAAGCGGAAGTGTGTCTCGGCTGATTTCTCGCTGACAGTCGCTGTCATTCGGCCACGGTCGGTTTCAGGAGAGAGGGGCAGTCAAGGAAGCGCACACAGGAATCGGCCGGCTCTGTAGGAAAGACAGTTAGCGAGAGAATATCCTGAAAATCAAAAAAAAAAAAAAATGACACCGATCGAATAAGGCTTGTGAGAGAACCGCGGCCGGATATATTTCAGTCATTGCCACGTTAACAAAGCTCGTTGATCACCCAGTCCAGATCAGGGGCAGCAGATAGAGAGCTGTGTCATTGAGCAGGCAGGACACGTCAGGAGAAGAGAGAGAGAGAGAGAGAGAGAGAGAAGAAAAAAAAAGAGCTGACCGACTGCACTGTTACGAGTCAGCTATCAAATCGCCTCTGAAAAGATTTTGCCTGACGCACTCGTTTTTTTTTTTTCAAGGACACCGCCTTGCTTTCAAACCGAGGAAAGGATCTCGACAAAGACGTCGCCGAGGTCGAAGGTGGTGATCAGAAGGTGAAACGACATTTTATTCGCCCGTATTCGAGCCTCTCCGGCTAGCTAGCGTCTATGCTAGCGGCCGGTAGCCTGCTAGCTAGCTAACGTTAGCAACGGATGGAAATTAGCCAGTTTACACGTCTAGTTTATTCTAACCGGCGGTTACTTGACGTGTACGAGTGTAATAACGGGCAACGGTGTGTGACATTGTGCATTGTGTGACTTTTATCCGACACATTTCCACATACGACTCCACAGACTGGTGACAGCTGTCAAACAAGGTCGAGTGGGTTTAAGACGGTTTATTGTGAATATGATCAACATTCAGTTTAACTTCGCACCGCGGGGGCGCCTCTAAGGTGTCGCCGCGGGCACGTGATCATCTGTCAGTTGGTTTTGTGCTGAGAAAACGTCTCCAAATGGAGATTCGTGTCGGCTCGACACAGCAGCGCTCCAGCTAGGTGCTGGTGGCTGCCAGCAGCTCAGCTGAAGACTTACAAGCTGGCAACGTCACGGGGTTATAATTAGCTAAAGATGTAACGTTAACTGGTCGGTGTTTTTCAAACTGCTCTGAGTAATACTAAGGGGAACAGATTGTTCAGCACATAATGAGCTCATTCATGACAGTGGTGTGTGATTATCATATGTCTCGAAATTCTCGGGAGGGAGTAAAACAGACCCAGCAGAAGAATAAAACACGATATTGTATGTCACAATAAATTGTCTGTGGCCATCACCCAGTTGTTTTCTAAATCCCTTGATGTATACTGGAATGAGAGGGGCTGACTGCTAACTCAGTGCATGCCATCCTGTGTGCTCTTCTCTCAATAGGACAAACGATCACGGGATAGCTTTTGTGTGTGGGGGGAGAAAACAAATGGGGGATTACGGGTTTGGAGTCCTAGTTCAAAACAACACTGGCAACAAGTCTGCATTCCCAGTTCGGATCCACCCGCATCTGCAGCCCCCACACCACCACCAAAATGTGTCGCAGAGCCCTGCTGCTTTCATAAACAGCACCACAGCCGCAGGGAATGGCACCACGGGAGGCTCTCCCTGGCTCTTTCCTGCCTCAGCCACCCACAACAGCGTGCAAGACGAAATCCTGGGGGGCCCAGAGAAGCCCAAAGCACAGCAGCAACAGGAAATGCAAGAAACGCAAGAAAAGCAGCAGCAGTTGTCCCCTGGGAGTCACCAGGAGGGTGGGGGTGGGATCATTTCAGAACTGGAAAAGGCCCGGTCAGATGAAGGCAAGACAGACAACGGCACGTCTGAGGGAAGTAACGGAAAGGAGAAGCAGTTACGTCTCGAGTCTCCGGTCTTGACAGGCTTTGATTACCAGGAGACATCTGGTCTTGGGGGAAATGGCCCAGTGCAGTCCAGTAACACCTCGTCATCACTTACTGGCTTCAACAACTGGTCAGCTGCTATCCCGCCAGCACCGTCAACCATCATCAATGAGGACGTCAGCTTCTTCAACCCGGCGTCTGCCAACAACGGGCCCCTGCTGTTCCAGAACTTCTCACACCATGTCAGCCCAGGGTTTGGCGGCAACTTCTCCCCCCAGATTGGACCAGCGGCGGCCTTGTCCCAGCACCACTCGGCTCCCCCACCACACCCTCACTTCCAGCACCCCCACAACCAACACCAGCAGCATCGGCGCTCCCCGGCCTCTCCACACCCTCCACCGCCCTTTCCGCACAGGAATCCGGCTTTCAGCCAGTTGCCGCATTTGTCCAACAGCCTGAACAAGCCCCCGTCCCCATGGGGTCCAGCCAGTTACCAGAGCCCGTCTCCCTCCCCCGGCTCCTCTACCTCCTGGAGTCCTGGAGGAGGCTATGGTAGTGGTAGCGGCGGCGGCTGGGGAGGGTCTCAGGGCAGAGATTATCGCAGAGGGTTGAACGGCGGGATGACCCCCATCAACTCTATCTCTCCTCTGAAGAAGACCTTTCCTAACAACCATGTGGCATCCCAGAAGTACCCTCGAAACAGTCCCGCAGGCTTCAACCCCAAGTCCTGGATGGATGATGGAGTCGGCCGCAGTGATAACATCTTCCCCTTTCAGGTCAGTTTTGCTGCGATAGTCTCATTGTATGATTCAGCAATAATTCTGACATACTATTAATTTCTTTTCTGCGATTATATACGTGTGTGTGTGTGTGTGTGTGTGTGTGTGTGTGTGTGTGTGTGCTACCTGAATGATTAAACATCAATGTGTAATTTATGTTAGCTTGTTGATACAGTATGTTTAGTTTCTATTTTTAGACATGGGGGGTGGGTATGAATTTACGTGATGCATTTGTTACAGTGTTAGCTTAGTCGTTGCTGTGCACTTCCACAGCTGTATGTCTCTGATGATGACTAATGTGACTCTGTCACTGCAGTGGTGTGTGTGCCACGTAATACAAGCTGGGGGGTTAGAGTGAGGAGTGGGGAGGCCTCCTGGATGTAGAGAAAAAGATGGGGAGAGGGAGGTAAAAATGGGGAAAGCAAGCCGATTGCGAAGAGAACAATCGCAGCAATGGATGACCAAGAATAACTGAGATGTAAAGAAAAATCTAGATACACCAGTGAGCAAGAAGACGTCATCATGGGATTTCTTTTATTCCATCCAAAAGCACAAAAAAAGAAAGAAAAAGGCCCCACAATACTGTGGATTCATGCCTAGGCATAATGGCCAGTGCTTTTTCACTAATTATTAATCACCCAGATTGTGGCTGCCATAGCCTAGCAACTCGTTTTCTAAATGCCAGCCTATTCATAGTGTAATTTGGATAGCCGAGTCCAATCACAATGAAGATGGCTTGAATAATTTTATAAATGCATGGAGAAAACAGACGGTAGGATTAATGGAAAGAGGTAATGGGAGCATGGAGGTAAATTAGTTGTATTGATCTACCTCATGATTGATCGAGTAGGCGGGGGTGAAGAGAGGAAGGTTGCAACAGCGCCAGCTAGGCCAAGTGACCCGATGAAAGGCTTCTTTTAAGCGCTTTATGTATCCTTTGCCATCAAGTCTACGTCATTAACGCGTCCTGTGACCTTTCCATGTGCTTCCTTATCTCTACTTGCAATGAATGACTCAGTGCACCACAGGTCAAACGGTAAGGATGTTGTGCTGACATGTCTTGACATGTATTTTTGCTGAAGACTTCTTAGCTGCAATGGGGTCAGGTTCATATCTGGCCTGTTCCAAAACATTAGTGCCGACTCCACCTTAACATTATGGAGTCATGGTGTGGTCAAATGTATTCTTACGAGCAGCATATTTTAATGCAAATGTACAATGTTCGTCATAGCAATAGAAAATGGTGGTAGATGCTACATGAAAAGGCTGTGCAATTAGGGAAGAGTTCCTCCTGTGGATCTCCATGCCAGATTTAAGCTAAAGCTTGCATTACTTTAGCTACAGTATATTGCTCTTCATCGTGGTTGAATCAGATCAGTCAAAGAAGCATTGTCCCTCTGACCTCTTGATATGGCTGTGTGTGTGTGAGAGATTATAAAAGTATAACCAATTTACAAAGAACAAATTATTGACAATAGGTTGAGATTAGAAAAAGCTATGACTATTCCTTTTAATGAATAAGGATGACACTTAACCTTTTAAATTATTGGACCTGTAATTGATGGGCCCTAGGTGGTATACAAATTATATTTTAAGAGGCGATGGACCAGTTCTGACACACAGCAGCGATATTTGCTGTGACAACAAGCATCGTTTCTTTCTGGGACGTGCTTATAAAAGGATATTTCGCGCATTTAATATATATATTTTTTCTAAACCCTAAACCGATGGTATTGTTCCACCCCGTGTAATATAATTGGAAAAAGTGTCATTTTGGTGTGAGCATATAGATAATGTTGCAGCGTTGAAGTTGTCACTATAGAAACCACTGTTTAAATTATTACACAGGCAACCAAGTGTCAAGTAATTTGCCAGAAGCCGTCTCCGTATAGTTTAGTTTTTAAGATCTAAAGAAAATCTGTATTCAAATTCACTCCCATTGTATTGCTTTTGCTGATTGGAATAGCCAAAACTACTGTTGTGTTTCTTAGAAGAAAAAACGGGCTTATCGAGATCATGAACTGTTTAGAGGACTGATGACACATCTTGCCTTACACAAGGCATCCCCGGGTTTGGTAATGAAATGGTGTGGCTCCTGTACCGCTGAACTAATCAGACGCCATGAGGAACTGTTGTCACACAGTTTCACTGTAAGTCCTCTCCAACGGTCTCCATTTTAGCGCTGACACAACAGATGAAGGATGACTCTTTTACTTTTACTTTCAAAGTCACATTGTTTTTCAACCCGTGTGTAATCAAAGTAATCTTTGTACACTTTTGGATCAGATGTTATTGCAACTACATTGCTCTTCAGAGACCAAGCAGATAGTTGAATTCCATGAAGTAGCTCTTCTGTAATATTTGCAGTTAGATGCTATTCAGTATTATTCAAACAGCAATATGGTGCGACTGAGGTATATTACAAGGGCTATCTGCGAAAGCAAAAATCCCTCTGTGCACTTTTACAGAGTGGCATTTTCTTGTAATTGCCTTAGGTTTTGACATTAATGTGGGTCTGTATGAAGTAATGTGGAGATGCAGTTTGGGAGCAAGGCCATATTTCATCCAAAGTGTTGTCTAGCTCCATGGCACACAGAGAGAAACATGTTCCAGTACTGTGGCTTCTGTACTAGAGCAGCTTTAGTATTTGGGATGGGCTCCAGACCAGGCACACTGCTGCTCACTGCTAATACACTGGTCAGCTAGTAACTAGCCTCAGGCCATAAATGAGTGTGTTTTTAAATGCCAGGAAAGCCATCCTTGTTTTTCTTTTTTATTCCCTCTCGCTTTTCAATCCGTACATCCATCAATCCATCCACTATTCCTGCTTATCCTGCAGGAGAGACTGAAGCCAATCCAAGCTGACATTGGTGAAGAGGCAGGGTACATCACGGACAGGTTACCAGTCCATCAAAGAGACATGCTCATATTCACAACTGCAGGCAATTTTAGAGTCTCAAATCAACCTCCACTCTTTGGTTTTTGGAGGAAATCAGAGCACCTGGAGAAAATCCATGTGAATTTTTCTTCTTTGCTTGTTCCCTAACTCCTCACCTGTGAAATTCAAGTCCAGAGGCCTTCTGCTGTGTCAGGTGTACTGGGCTCATTTGCACTGGTACATTTGGCCTTGGACCAGATCAAGACCTGCAGTGCCTGAAGGCGAGTAAGCCAGGGCAGGATATTGTCTCAGTAAGCTACCAGGGTAACTGCTGGTTACAGCTCCCTCCTCACTGTTTGTGCAGCTTAGATATACTGCAGCCATTTACCGGGCTGTTATATGGCGGTTCATTATTAAACTACCTCTTCGGGCCTGTACTGGAAACAAATGTTGCACACCTGTTGTCTGACTTGAGGATTCGGCCTCCTTTTAACCTCTGATTGTTTGAAAGGCAACCTAATCAACATGGCAAGTCTTGAGGCAAGTATCAGAAACCGTGCAGTGTTTGTCGGTGCCTCGTGTGGAGCGTGAGACTTCCAGGATGAGGACGAGGCGTCATTCTTTTTGGGTCGCCTTCCTTCCCTGCATGCAAATTCTCTTGCATGCATGTCTACAAATACATTCTCCGGCCCATCAAGCTGTAGAGGTTTCGGCTATTACCTCTGGTCTTTATGACATTGGTGTTAAGAGAAATGAGAGAAATGTTTTTTAGACTAATGAGCGGCCTGAGCTGTGCTGGCAAGCACCTAACTCTGCTGCTCATACAGCCTCATTGTGCCCTTCTCACACCCTTGACAAACGCTCTGAAACAAGAAGAAAGAGAGCTTGTGTGTGTGCGCGCACATGCCCTTGAGTGCACAAGCCCTAATTAGTCCCTGGCCTGTGTCTTCTGCACATGTGTCTTAACAAAGGAAGACGACAAAGCAGAGTCTATGCAATAGTGTCATATTGTATTTAGCGTAGCCCTAGCTTATAGCGTACAATAAAGGAGTCCGTTCAGTCTAATCCCCAAACAGACCCCTACCTCTGTCACCCTGCTGCAACCCAAATACTCACACGTCATTCAGCCAACACCGGGTAATAGTTTGTTTTTGACAGTTCGAGGTATTTAATGTCATAGCAGGCCTTTGAAATACTTTGTCCAGAAAGAAACATAATCGCAAGCACCGAAAGCACAACCTGCTTCCCTTTCCTGCCCTCCTTTCTTCTCTTTTGACTTTGCCTTACCTCACTACTCACTTTCCTTCTCTCCATCATCCCCTTTCTTTCATCTGCCATTTTACCCTTTCCCTTCTTTGCTTTTAGCTTCCTCTCTCTCTCTCTCTCTCTCTCTCTCTCTCTCTCTCTCTCTCTCTCTCTCTCTCTCTCTCTCCCTCCCTGTTGGCTCGGGTATGTGATTAGATTAAAGGAAATAAGGGGAGAAACATCAGCCTTCCTATGAATGTGAGGTGAATGTGGCTCTGAAAACCTCAAAATCATAATGTGCCTATATATTCTTCTGTCCTTCACCTTATTACTTTTTCCACTCTTCCGCCCTCCCTCAACTTCCATTTTTGATTAACAGGCAGGCGACATGGAAGATTAATGTTGGAGTTAATCACCCACAGCTTGCTGTATTTAATCATTCTTAACTTCCCTATATGTCATCAAAATCTGTTGGAGGTTGCCCTCTCTCTGGTTTGTGGTGGTTAAGATTAAAACAACTAGTTGACTGAAATTTTTTTCACTTTATAGTTACAAATGCAGCTTTAAAATGTTTTCGCGAAGGGTTTGTGCAGATGCACAATACTGTCTTCTATCGTTAATGTGTGACAGCTGTTGGATATTGCATGGCAATATGATGCAAGCAACAAGCTGGAGCACAGTTGTGCCTCGGTCTGGGTACAAATTGTAAATCGCTTTGCCCGTCCATTTACACATTTAATCTGACAAAATGATGTTCTTGATTGATCGCTAAATCGTTCAGAACAAAGGAGAAATGGTCACCACAATCTCCTAGAGCCCATGTTTGTGTCATCAAATGGTCTTGTTTTATCGGATCAGTAGTTGAAAACCCAAGGACATTCAATTTGGGACAAAGAACTTCTGGGGAACCACATTTTTGCTTGGAAAAAGCCTTAAATGATAAATCGATTTAGCAAAACAATTGGTGATACATTTTCTGTCAAACAACTAACTGATTAATTGACCAATCGTTGCAGCTCTAGCATTCTTCTGAATTCAGGTAGCATTGGCTAAGTTGCATTTTCCCAAATGATCACAGTACTATTTTGTCAGTTTCAGATGAGCTGTTTACTGTATGTGAGAACACGTATTCACAAGATTTGTTAAACCAGATTCCAAAATGGCGACGGGGCTTGGTAGATGCACTTAGCCATACGGTATAATGCAAATCGATCCATCATGCAGGTTTTTATTGACAGTCACTGTAAAAAAGGGGCGTGTCTCGCTATATTGATCCATTTAGCTTTTACTAGATTGGGTCATGGTTATTATATTTTTTCTGCTTACCCACGTATACTGGGCAACATTTCACTGTTCTTTGCAAATACCAAAGTATGTACTGCCATATCCTCAATATTTACATCTATGCCCTTGGGGTTAACATTGATACGCTTTCATAGATGCATATAATGTGATTTGCAGTTTACATTCTGTGTGTGTGTCTCTCTCTGTCTCTAGATGGGAAGCGGTACTGTGTGTGTGTGTGTGTGTATTTGTGTATTTGTGCTTGCCCTGCAATCTGTGGGAATGAGTACTTTGCTGGTCAGCTGGACAGTTGTTGAGAGAAACGAATGCACGAATCTGATGATTAATCACCCTCTGCACCTATCCAGGCTAACGCTTAGCAACTGCAAGGCAGCAGCCAGGCTTCATGTCCGCTTACTGCGTCCATCTCGGCCACAAAATGAATTCCTATCGTCCTGAAACAATATAATAGGATTACCTTGCAGTACTACATTAGTGAGCTGGCACTGTAAAGAATAATGATGCCCAATGAAAGCATTCAATTGTTTTGAAGCTGTTGAAACACGAAAGCGGGAAGAGCTTCTGCTTACTGCTTCTGCTCAGTTGCCATAGTGCATCACAGGAATACATAACCTCATACGAAAATAAATATGGCACTTTGCTGCTATACCTATCTGTTTGTCTTGGTTAATGTGTTTACGTGCTTGCCTCAGATATACTCACTAGTGGTGTATATGTCCCACAGTAACCAGTTCTTCACTTGTTTCTGCTTCCCTTGTCTTTGAATGTTTGGTTTATTTTACCTAAAGCAATACCCTAAGTCCACATAAGATACTGAGGCGGATATGAGAAAATAGTGGACCTAGTCTGGCCAATATCCCTGTGTTGATGTTTGTTTTGAGGGAGAGAGTGTGCACTGGGTGTGTTCTTCTATCATGTCATCTCTGTGTTCGTATGTTCCCCCAGTCAGAGGGAAATCTGCACCAGCCAAAATGCTGGTGAAATGTTGGCTACAGCTGGGGAGTTTTGGCGGTTTCACCAGCCAGTGTGTGCCAGGCATCCAACCGCACTCTATGGCTGATCAGATAGTCAAAGTAGCTATTCAATTTTGGGAACCACTGCAGACACCAGACAGTAGATAAAAAATAAAAAACGAGCTGCCTGCCCCGGCCGTTGGTCATGTGGTTCACTGACGCAGGTCTGTTTTTCTGAACCCTTTAGCATTTGACCCCTGTGGAGTTTGAGTGTAACAAAGTATGCTATGAGACTTTCTTCTCAAGGTGGTTTTGCTTTCAGCTCGTTCTCTGTGGACAGTGGTCTAATGTTTATAGCAAGGGTGTGACCTGGTTGCTGAATAAATGAGTACATAATAGAGAGGTTATGCTGAGATGCAATTATTGGAAAGACAAAGTTGTGAATGAAAAGGGTGATTGAATATATATATATAGATAGGTTACTTGCAGGTTGACAGGCAGGCAGGTTAATTCATGTTGCGCGAGGCTCGTCCATTATAAATCAGGTTGAGGGCAGAGTATATTAAACAGTGATGAGGGCAGATTATTGTAGATATTCTTTATTACTTTTATTTTATTCTTAAAAAGGGAAGACAAAAATTGCCATGCTTTTGCAGATTGCAGCCTTATCAATAACATGTTAGTTTTAACATGTTTTTCAAGAGGCTGTGATCTTCTAGATACTCACAGTTCCTTGATGTGTCAGTCGGCATCAAAACTGACCTCAAAAGATGTATTGTGATGTGCAAGCATACATCACTGTTTAAATAAACTACTTAGAGTATTGTTTTGACGGTACCGCTGCAAATGTTTACATACTGGTTTCTACAATTAATATTATTTAAGTATTTAGATTTTTTTTCACTGCTGTATTTTAAAATAACCAAGTGGTTGATACAATGGATATGATGCAGAAAGGAAAACAAGTATATTTGTGTCGTGACCAGATAAAACCTAATCATGACTAAACATTTTAGTCACGATGTGCAGCTTATTGAACAACAACTCGTAGCCAGAAGAGTCGTTGGCTCTGTGCAGAGTGAGATCTCTGACTCATAAATGAGGAATAGAAATATATGTTTAAAGCATTGAAGAATGACTGGAACAATGAGGAAGAGACAGAGGAAGAAATGAGACAGATAATCACACGATGTCATGTGGACATTTGGCACCAACTATAAATGTAAACCAGGAGGATATGCATTTCATACTGTGGTCTTCAGTGGCAGTGTCTGCCAAAATAGTTTATCAGAATGTGTTCACAAGTTGATGTCAGAGGCTGCATAGTTAGTTTGGCTGAGGTGGAGTCAAAACAGAAGTCTTATCGTGTGTGTGTGTGTGTGTGTGAGTGTGAGAGAGTGTGAGTGTGTGTGTGTGTGTGTGTGTGTGTGTGTGAGATGCGTTTGCATATTTTGTGTATTCACATATTACAGTGTGTTTTTACACATTGCTGTGTGCATACAAACATTTCCAGTATGTCAAGGATGCCCTTGTTTGTAGGTGACAAGACGTTTAAAAAAAATACAATATAAACCCACTAAACAATAAGACAAAGACAATATGAATGCTGTCACCATAAATACACTTTTATTAACAAAGGAGTGTCTCCTAATGAACCTTGTGTCCCTCATGCTTCACACACCTGTGTCCCGTAGACATGGGCACTCCGGTTTGCTGGCTCTTTAAAAGCTGCATTGGGGAATATTCAAGCATGAAATAAAAGTATTTTTATTCAGGTTTATCCAACTTCTTTTTATCTCCGATTTTACATCAGTTCGCAGAATATATTAGTGAATCACTTGAGATTCCATTATGTGAAACTAGGGCTCACTCCTTTTGTTTGTCACTCATGCCAAATGTGCCAGAATCTTAAATGAAATGAATATCTGAAATAAACACTGTATCTCAATATTGCATGTATTCAAAGCAAGGTGGTAAAAAACATACGAGTTGAGACAAATGAAGCAAGGCTTCATGTCTTTTGTATTTTTCTTTGAAATAAGCTAAAGCAAGAATGAAGTGAAACACTTTCAAAGATAACTGGTAAAGTGTCTGGCTGCTCCCCTTTTTTTGTTGTAAATAAGTGTGCAGAATGTTCAGGCTGGTTAGAGTGTGAAGCTGTCAGCATGCTAGTCTCCTCCTTGGTTAATTGAGGCAGCGTTACATTAAACAATGTAGATAAATAGAAATGTCCCAGTTGCTCCTATGGACCTGCTCCGTTGTCAATATAAAGACTGTTGGCTTTTTAAAACTGCTCGTCTTTGTAGCAGGTACAGAAAAGTAAATGGTGTTTCTGCTCTTTCTCTCCACTCTTTAGGAACGCACCAGGTCATTCGACAGCTTCAACATGAACACGCTGGAGAGCTCCCTGATCGACATCATGAGGGCCGAGCAGGACACTCTGAAAGGTAAAGATGTCAATCAAGAACACCAAACACAGGCAGACTACAACTAGCAATAGAAGCCAACACATGTCGTGGACCAATTCATTTAATTTACTGATGATCCATGTGCAATATGTAATTTGTCTAATGGCATACTAGTGTATGTTCCCACTTTAGCTGTCCTTCTCTACTGAAGATGTATTTTTAGCAACGTGTGATGCACATATGACATCATTTCGTACAAGGTCAGTGCACAATAATTTGCCATGGCGTGTGTCAACTCATTTAGAATTAGTATCATGAGTTGAAAAATATAAATTGAAAGCTCCAAAGTAATGACTAAGCTTCCAAAATTTTTGTCAAGAGATTGCAGAGTATGGGGACAGATCACTCAAGATGAATGAATGTATGTTAACTATTACTGACAGTGGCAGGCGAGTGGCACAGCAGTGGCAAGCCTGGGAAAGGGTGAACACACTTCGCTCAAGTGTCATATTACTAATATACGAAACTAATAAAGGCAGATAATTTCTCCTTTGACAAGAGAGCAAGCTCAGTGAAGTGTGTTAACGGTCACTAGCGACATCAGGGGAGCCTCAACACTCCCCACACAAATGCAGTTAAGTGCACACATGACAAGCAGTTTGTAAATGTAGTTTTAACAGTTTTTATATAAATGTAACTACTTCCAAATATGTTTTTGATGACAATTTTAAATAATTTAAAATGCATACTGTATGTTTTGTGGATTTTTATTACATACATTTAAAGCAAGACGTATTTGTCTCTGCATCAGAAATATATTTGTGAATCTTTATTTTATTTTTTTACATGGATTTTGTTCACATTTATGTATAATGGTAATATCTTTGTCATTTATATATAAATCACAAAATACATTTGTGAATCCTTCTGTGTGCCCTTTCACCCCATAGCAGAGTGTTATGGCACAATATATACTAATAAAATCCAATGTAAATTTTCCTGACTCTTTCATAAATGAACGTCAAACATATGGGATGAAGATAAAAACTCTTAGCAGAAAGGTTTCACTTCCTCCACAGACCAGATGTCTAGACATTTTGTCCTCTTTTAGTGTTGTGATTAAGAATAAAAAGAGAGGTCAACTCACACCCCTGTCTTCATTTTCTCCCCTTCCCACACTGGATACATTTAAAATTCTCACTTTTGATAAATTTCAATGCAATGAGTCTGACCTCTTTTTCTCATGCATTTTGAGAAGGAGACACGGAGAGAATACAGGGCTGATGGAAGCTTAGGCTTTGTATTTAAGAGGGGATTTGTGCGAGAGATGGAAGGACTCCCACTGATCTGAACTGAAGTTGTTGGCTATCATTAGTTTCTAATAATCACAGCTGCAAAGCCTCCCATTTTGAAGGATGATAAAGAAATAAAAGAATTCATGAGACAGTGACGCACAGTAGTTTCCATTCAAAAGATCTGGCACATTTGTAATGGATACAAATCCGTGTTGCTGTTACCTGTAGTGTGAAGGTTGGTGGTTGTTTATCTATTAACAAAATTAACATATTGTCCACAAGTTTGAAAGGAAAACATTTGTTTGCTTGTTGGCAAACAGTGCATACAAATGGTGCTTATAAACTGATGTAGGCAGTAGGTGGTGTACAACTGAACCTTTTTTAAAGAGATGTCATTCTGTTTAATTCCTGGGTCTGTGTAAATCCTTTGATTACTAACTCAGTCCAATGCCACAGCCCTGCAATCAACCCTACCGAAGGAAGTAATATTCAGTTTTTGTTGAAACCGCTTTAGAGAGTTGGCGATTCAACTTTGTGATCGTTTGGGAGGCTCTAGTTTGTTTTGCTGTTGAACTGTATTACTTTGTACTGAGGTGTGTTGGTTATTTACAGTAGCCTAGCCTTATTGATATAAACTGGGTTGACAAAATAAAAAAACTAGATACACCTTATTAAAGCTAGTATGTTCATAAATTGGCAAGTGAGAGTATATTCTATACATTACAAAGTAGGTACTAACATTTGTAATTGGCTGAAAAAGAGAATCATCCTTTGGAAATTGGACTCTAACTATTTTTGTGTTATTGATTAATAGAGACAAGGGAATGTCTGTTATTGGCTGAATGCTGTTGGGCAACATTGGCAAATGGAAACCCAGAAATGGGTGATTTAATACGGCAAGTAGCCAGTGTTGTTTAATGTTTTTAGAGCAGTCCTTCCCAGAAACTTGGTCTGGACCCACAGTTAGGTTGCCAAATAGACTGGCAGGCTTTCTTCCATAATCTTTTTTTATTTAGTTATTTAGCATTCATAGCTGCGGTATAAATTGCCACATGAGGGAGCCTGAATATTCGTGTTGTTCTGATAAGTGTAGCCTACTTATAACATTGAAGCTAAAATGGAGGGCTAGTGCACATTGTGTTTGTTAAACGAATGAAAGGAAAAGAAAAGAATGAGATGGGCTGTTCACTTTGCCGAGAGGGAGTAGCTGGTAGGACTAGTTCTGGCAATGAATGATTGAAGGGAAACACCTTTTTTTCAAGGCTTTAGTGGAATTTAAAGGACTTGGCTGTAGAGTTTAAGTTGTTGGCCTCACCCTGGACAATGACTACTGTACAACCATCTTTTTTAATTTGAAATGGTACTGTTTTGTTCTGCTTGAGCATAAACTTCAGTTCAAAAGACCTACAAAAATCCATTCACAAGATTTTCTTTTCTAGTCTGCAGTTACAGTTGTCGAACTGTTTTCCATGTTATTGTGCAGAAAATGAAAAAAAAGTGCATTGCTCCTTATACCTGGTTTAATCATATTGCATGTATATAATCCTGTATGTTCTTAAAAGGAAGAAGTAGCCCAGTAAAACACACATACATACAAGTTTCACTACCAGAATAACAAGATGAGTGAAAACTCTACGCTCCAGACACTTCACTATCACCTTGTATTCATTTCAGCTTCACACCCACTGGGCTCAGCCACATCCAGCTGTGATCTAATGTTCTGCTGTCAAACCTTAGTAAATCTTCTCTCAATATTAATAGTCGAAGACTGGAAGGTTACCTCATTAGCCATGTGCTGGTGTCTTAGCTCCAGCCATGCTGGCACAGATTCCTGCGACTAGATTAGATCCGAGAGCTTGGCAACTACAAGTTTTCTTCTAAATTGAAAACCCACAAGCTTCTGCTTCATTAGGAACCATGAAGGTGGGCTTTTTTTTTTTAATTATGAGGTATTGTTGACCTAACTTCCTATAACAGTTCACTGTGATTGCTTAGTCTATTTGTTAGCAAATGAATCCTCCATCTTTACAATTCATGTTATGCTTTGCCTAATATATTGTATCACATGTGTATCTTTTCTACTCTCTTATTCGACCTTTGCTTTCTACAGTTTTGTTGGTATTCAGTGCCCCGTTCTTTACTGCTTTCGCATGATGAATCACGGCATATCTCATCCCATACTCCTTTATTGTTTTTTGTCTTCTAGCCCTCGGCCTGCTACAAAATGTTATCTGTTTATTCCTTCTTTTCATAATTATATTCCAAGCTTGTACACTGCTATGCCAAGTGTAGCAGTGACTTAAGTGAGTCCTTTCCCTTTTCCTTGCAGCAAAGTAGAAAGAGAAACATAATTAGAGCACTTCTCCCGACCAGATGCCTCTTGCTTCCTCCTGCTCTCTTGTCACATGCACACACTCAAGTATAATAATCACACAGAGCGTGCATACACAAGCGCGTTTAGATACACATAACCAGAGCACAAATCTCTCATTCCAACAGAACATATAGAACAAAGTAAACGCGATGAAGCAAAGGAACAGGCGAAACAAAATGTCTACAGTAGAAGTGGCTTTGAATCGTTTCCAGCATTGTCCTGACTGACAGAAAGGATCCCTCTGTTCAGCCAACACACAACACACACACACACAACACACACACAACACACACACCACCACCGTGTTGTGTGTACTTGCATGCATGTGTTTAAACTGTCACTGCACTGTACATGCCACTTGCAAATAAGGTTCACAGAGCGGGCACAGAGAAGCCTGCAGACACTGGGATGTGGTGTGCTTACGTGCTCCTCGGGGGCTATTAAAGGCTCTTAAACTCCCAATATGACGGGTTGTGCTCCGATGGACTTTGATTTTGGGTGGTGCACCTATCAGCACATATATTACTCAGCTAAATTACAGAGGGGGATGAACTGCAGTCTAGAGGAATTGAGCTTGTCTGCGTAACCTGGTTTTGGTTGGCACTTCTACTTTTAGTTTGATTAAACTGAGCATTTTGTAGAAAAAGTGAATTTGCATTTTGATGCTCATAATTTCATGACTATGATGAACGTGCTTGAATGTATGGAAAGCTGTAGTGTAGTACTTTATCCTCCGAAGCCACGGGTGGTCCGTCCTGGTTTCTGTGGTCTAGTTCTAGTTGTATGCGCCACATCTACTGAGTGCTGTGGCACTCAATAAGCGGGGTGTGGGGGAGGGGCCAGCAGATTTCCATGTGGCATCGGAATGCACCAATCACAGGGCGGTTCGTACCCATACAACAATGGTTGTACTATTTCAGCTCTTTCATCTCATTATCCCTATGCAGCAAGCGGGCCTTGCATAACTTTGAAGCTTGTTTGGCATCATAACATGTATTTGTGTGTGTGTGTGTGTGTGTGTGTGTGTGTGTGTGTGTGTGTGTGTTTGTGCGCATGCGAGACGGGCCTGGCAAATGGCTCGATGTGAAATGTATGATATGCGGCTCAGAGAAAGCGAGAGTGAGGCACAAACAAGGAAATGGAGGTCGATGTCGATTAGAGGGGGAGAGATGGGTGGTGTCACACAGGTGACACCCAGGAATATGTCCTACACATGCAGCAATAATCTACAACATTATCATGGTCACAGCCTTTTGCCAAAATGTAAACTGCTTAACTGATAGTGGTGCTATATTTCCTCAGATTGTGTGTCTATATTTTTATCATAGACGTGCTAAAATGATGTGATATTATTTGGAGGCTATACATTCATCAAAATATAACTTTCTGTACGTTGTACTGAAACATATGTGGTTGTTTTGAATAATGAATAATATCATCAAACCTCTGCATGATGTATTCAGGGGTGAGCCCCATCCTGTTCGGAGGTTAAATATGTCTGTTCTCTCTCCCCGTGCAGGTCGTCTGGGCTTCCCTCATCCAGGAGGAGACAACCCGTTACCCCTCAATGGTACGTAATCACAAGGATTTTGTGTGAAAAATGTGATGCATAATTATTTGGACAGGTTACATGAAAAAAGAAATATCAGATCTTTTAAAACATATTTGATGAAATGTCAAGCTGTCATTCTTTTAACAAGAGATAGCGTTTGAATCCAGCTCTGAAAAATATGCAAAATATGCACCCACCCAGCAGGTTAAATAAAAAGTAAAGCAGTTCTGTTGACGACCTTTTACCTACTTATGAACTTCTGTCGGGTTCCTTCCTTTGACTGTTGATACTGCTTTGTCCCTCAGATACTCTAATATATATTTTATTTTGCTGTCAAGTCCTTCTTCATTTGAACCCATTATGATAATGTTATAATTTAACTGAGCCAATATAAATTTCTTCTGAACAGAGCCTGAACGCAACATGTATGCTGGTTTTAGCTCTCTTTTTTTTTTTTTACTGAGTATCAGCCGATACAATCTGCAGTAAAACTTTATTTCACACTGTGATGGCTAAATGGTGTAATACATTTGCAGTTCACGTGTGTGCAGAACCCGTGACGGGGTTTCCGTACGGATTAATGTTCCACTGCAGTCCGTTTCATAACGATTGCCTATTAGGCGTTGTTTGGTTTTGGCTCTACTGTTTTCAACATGGATGCTGGGACACAATCTTTTACATTCTGAAGCTAAATGATACACAAAAAAATGTGTTCCAGCAAACATTTGAGGCAGGAAATAGGCAACACAGTAAAATAATCTGGATTCGTATTTGATCAGCGCTGTGATTGTTTTTATGTTTTACTTTACCAAACTAGGGGCGACGGCCCCTGATTTTAGGTTTTTGACGCAAAATATGAAGCTCTCTGAAAGATGCAATGAAGATATACAGTAAAGTTCATTTTATTTCCAGATATGGTCCTGTTGCACAGAAGTAAAGAATGTCTTTTAAACCGTATATAAATAACTTTACCTCTCTCGAATGGCTGAGTACAATCTGTCAAATCCCTTTGACATGCCACAGTTTCCACAACGGCAGTTTAATATTCAGATACCTCTCCTTTGCCCCCGTTCCCTTCATCATTATGTAATTGTGTTGTTGTAGCTTTTGCCTTCTGGTCTTGGGCCAGGATGTAAAACACGAGAGGCCAGTAGTGTCTTCACAAGATCGATGGGTCACATGGTGAGATCACATGGTCAGGAGCTGTCATCAAGCCCTGAGACAGATGGTGCCAGCGGATAGGCAGGATTCAGAGGGTGCTCTCTCTCTCTCTCTCTCTCTGTCTGTGTGTGTGTGTGTGTGTGTGTGTGTGTGTGTGTGTGTTATGAGACAAGTGTGTACACATATTGCATTCTTCATTTTCTCTCAAACCCACACTGTGTATTATCAGCTTGTTTCTCCATCTCTTCCAATCTATTTCTCTCTCTCCCTCTCACACTCGCACACAAATGTGCACACACACACACAAATATGCACACATACACTTTTTTATAGCACACTCTGCTCTCTCTCAATCTGCTTCCCTGTTTCTCTCTGCCCTCTCTCTTTCTCGCTCTCTTTGACCTCCCCCCCAGAGTTAATGTCCATCTGGGTTGGAAAGTCCACTGAAGGATTATTGCTTGTGTGTTCTGGCCACTTCTTCATCCTCTTCATGTCCTTACAGTTTTAGGTGGGTCGATGCTTCAATCTCTCCGGTGTCCACATTTTTATTTGTTTCGCTTCAGCTCTTTGCAAAGAAACATTATGTCCCTGTGCGCGTATTAAATCGAGCGAGTTAAAAGAGCATCGTCTTGACGATATATGAAAGTGAACTGCATTGTGGGCTGATGGACCTGTAAAATCAGGCAAAAAAATAAACCAGTGTGACCTTTTTATATTTATATCTTAACAGAATTATTTAAGATGTGAAACATCAATTTTTAAAGCAGTACCCAGTTATCATCACAGCCATAGGTTGATTCTGTGTGCCCTCAGATTGAATGCTATCTGGTTTTAGAAGAAACCGCGAGCGAGCGGTTTTACGCTGTGTCCCTCAATCTGACAACTGCGGTTGCCATGGTCACATATGTTTAACATCAGCTGGGGCGATGGAAGCCGATAGCCACGCTTTGGTGCTCACGGTTGCCTTCCTTGGCCGCAGGGCTGCTATTGTGTTTAAAGTGGAAACAATGGAGGTAATCGCTTGTTGAAGTTGATGCATTTTGCTTAAGAGTCTGAAGCGTGACGGCAGGAGGGCAGAGGGACAGGAGCACTTGATGGTAGCAGCTATTAACTCTGGCAGTTTCATTTGATTTATATCGGAAGAAAGTTTTACTCCCCCCAGAGTTCGCCACACGAGTGCTTCCTCTGCACTTGTATCAGCAACAGACTCTAACAAAACAACTTTATTTGGTCCATTTGTCGTGGAGACGGTGGGCGTTGTATTGTTTCTTTCACCTGCCCAGCAACTGCAGATGGAAATTAGCTATAAGCTAAATCTGGTACAAAGCATATATCTTTCTCTTTTTTGAGATCCCTGTAATTTTTGATATGGTCCCTGCTATGCCTGAAGTTGATCAACTAAACTATCTTATGTTCTTATCACTGTCCCTAATTACCTATGGTGTGCCTCAAGGTTCAGTTCTTGGGACAAGTTCTTCTTTCCCTTAAATGATCCTTAATTAGAAGGCAGGAAACCACCCTACACGGATCCGATGTTATAATCCTGGTGCCTGTATTTACTTGTTTTATATCAATTTATTTTGCTTTAGGACTTATATAATATTTGTTACTAATGTATTGATCTTTCCTTTGTCTTCTTTGGATTGTATTTTTTTTATCTCCTTGATAATGAGGAAACTTTTTTTAGTACTGTATAGAAAACCAGGTGTCCAGATGCCAAACATGTCCATTCTTTGTCAACATGCACTGAGATAACATTATTGTGTTGACATGATCAAGCTACAAGTCAGTGCCTTTCTTCCCTCAAGTGTTCAAAATGTAGACGTACTACTTTAACTTGATCGTCCTGTGGAGACGGTTGCACAGGCTAATTATTATCCACAGCTGAGGGCGGGTGGGCGGGCGGACAGACAATGAAACATCCCTTTGTTGTCATGGAGCACCTGGCACTTTTATTGGTACAGTGTATTATGCATCTTTTTATAATCACCCTCTTCTTTGATTTGTCCTGATTCCACATGCAGCAAGGAATTATAGCAGGAGACGAGGTAAAATATAATCATGGGTGTATTATGTCCTGCACAAATCAACTCACTAGGTCTCAATATATTGATTGAAGCTGCTGTTATGATTTTATTGGTTAGAGGGAGTTGGCTGTTAGATGTATGCGGCAAATTTTTTGGGATGACTGCGCTTTTGTACAGTGAAGTGACATGTTTTTGTCTGCATGGTTGTTGTAATTGCCGAACGTTGTCATAAGCTTGTGAAATGATCTTATGCGTCTTTCATTGTTTAGTTTGCATTTCTCTCATTATGCTCCACTCTGCTTGCTTCTTTTTTTTTAACTCATTTTCTCACACATTTTGCAAGATTGAGCAATAGTTGTTATTGTTACATTTAGCTAAAAATTAATGAGGCAGAGAGACAAATTGTAATTTGCGATTTACACACACTGCAGCAGAAGCAAAGACACATGGCCAGGCACATGGCAACACACACACACACACACACACACACACACACACACACACACACACACACACACACACACACACACACACATCCTCACTTACACACGGCACCTACTGTAAGCTGAGGCTAACTCCGTTGCATAAATCTTTATAAAGCAGCTCAGGTCAGGTTGCATAGGTGCAGGAACAGGCTGGGGAGGGCTTAGTCTCTCCAACACAGCGCCTAAGACTCACCCAGCATGCACAGTCC
The DNA here is from genome assembly GCA_038501785.1 of Myoxocephalus aenaeus. Lineage (NCBI taxonomy): Eukaryota > Metazoa > Chordata > Actinopteri > Perciformes > Cottidae > Myoxocephalus > Myoxocephalus aenaeus. The sequence goes on from JBAMJR010000195.1 coordinate 1,891,010, forward strand.
TCTGTGAAACTATCTAGACTTCCTGAGGGGGCTACTGTGTTAGTTACAGATAACCTTCATATACATAGCAACTAATTACATGCCATTTTGTTTATGTCTTACTTTTTAGTTTATTGTTCAGCCCAATTCTTTTGGAAACAACTCTCACTACTTTCACACTTCTATATATATATATATATATATATATATATATATATATATATATATATATATATATATATATATATATATATATATATATATATATATATATATATATATATATATATATATATATATATATATATATATATATATATATATATTATGCCAAAGTGGTTTAGAAATTACTTGCAACATTTCACTCTCACCTGAGGGAGTAAAAGTCCCCCAGTGCCCGATGAAATTAAAATATGTTATAATCCATCCTTAGAAACGTGCATTGCATGCTACTAGCTCGCCTAAATTATGTGCTAAGTGACGTTAGATCAAGACTATAATACATATTTAGCTTCTTACCCCTCCAGCCAGCACCAGGTGGTTTATTTAATGCAGTAAAAAGAGAATGAACAGTTGTATGTACAGTTCTTATTACTGCCCTAATTGTGTAACCATGAAAACATCTACGCCCCCCTGGACCTTTACACCAACGTCTCTCCTCAAGAGATAAACTTTTCCTCTCTCTCTCCCTCTCTCTCGCTCAGGCCACTCCTCTCTCTTCCCAATGGAGGATGGTTTCCCTGACGACGAGCGTGGTGATCAGGGTCTTGCCGGCCTGGGCTCTCCACACTGCTTTCCTCACCAGAACGGAGAGCGTGTCGAACGTTACTCACGCAAGGTCTTTGTGGGAGGACTGCCCCCGGACATAGATGAAGGTAAAGTAGCTGCATTAGGATCAAAGGGATTTCCTTTTTGGTTCTGATTGAAACTTAAGAGATGGGGAACTCAAGGGCAAGTTAGACCATCAGACATCATTGTAGAATTACACCTGCAGCACAAGCATCTTACTGAACATTAAGGATACCTTCTGTTGCAGGACTTTTCCTGTACATTTTCAGTGTTTAAAATGTAATAGCAAGCTGCCAAAGAGTCATGCATTCTGTCTGCTTAATTTCAGATGAGATAACCGCCAGTTTCCGGCGTTTTGGACACCTGTTTGTGGACTGGCCTCACAAAGCGGAGAGCAAATCCTATTTTCCACCCAAAGGTTTGTTGAATTCTTCATGCTGTGCCATTTTGTAAGAGTAACTGCAACACCTTTTTAACCTTTTATCTGTACTAATTCCTGAACCAATATCTTACTCCAAGAGATAGGTTTCAGTTATTGCTTCAGCAGTGTCTTTGTGTATCTGCGTAAGAATGGCATTGTTAGCCTTGTGTCTGTGCACTACCACTGTTCATATGTGTGCGGTGGGGTTTTGTCTTAAGGGTATTATCTGAAGCATTTTGTAACCATGTGTGGACTGTTTGTCCGTTTCTCTGTCTGTTTGCGAAGCTTACGCCTTCCTGCTGTGAACGCAGAATGTTTGTTCAGTCAGTAATCGCTGCGCAAAATTCCAACATGGCTCTTCGTCAGTACAGCTTGTCCCCGGCAGCCTGAATAACCCTGCTGCATTTCGTGTAGGCTACGCCTTCCTGCTGTTCCAGGACGAGAGCTCAGTGCAGGCTTTGATTGATGCCTGTATTGAAGAGGACGGCAAGCTGTACCTTTGCGTGTCCAGCCCCACCATCAAAGACAAGCCGGTCAGTAGGAACACGCACACCCTCGCATGTTATGCCGTAATAAACCTGTATAAGTACTGAAACCTGTTGGCTTTGGGTGTCACAGGTCCAGATCCGCCCGTGGAACCTGAACGACAGCGATTTTGTGATGGATGGATCTCAGCCTCTGGACCCGAGGAAAACCATCTTTGTTGGAGGTGTCCCTCGTCCGCTCCGTGCAGGTATCCTTCCTTTTTTATAAGAGTCTTTCCACTAAGTGAATCGTCAACAAATCAGCGTTTATAATGACAAGACTTTATACGTTTGAAGTATACTGTGCATATGGGTTGACTCTCATATTATCTGTCATTTATAAAAAAATCTTGGATGCATTTTCAATTCATCTCTGCTTATGATTATACTGTTTATCACACTGAGCAACAATAAGTAGTCATTCTTCATTTCTCATGCTTCATTTCATCTCAATCGTGGAAATTACAGCTATAATATATCTGCTAAGAAGGTAGAGCTAAGAGTCACTGACCTACACTGGTCCTGTCAGGAAGTACCGTGTGTCGCACACTGTGCTGTGAAGAATATTAAATCTCTTTTTATCCTGATAGCAATGCTATGTACACAGTGTGTTCATGTTTTCTGCACCGCTGGTCGCTATGTTGTTGACTTCTTCACTGTAGTTATGGAAATGACCAAGGTCATACATCCCTGTGGTGCATCAAATGTTTTAAGACCCTGTGTAATTTTGAGTCTAAATCTACATGTGTAAAATATAGAACAACAAAATAAACACCGGTCATTTCATATATATATATATATATATAAAAATGTTTTAACAAGTAAGGCTACTTATTGAATTTGCAAGTTTATTCCGCCTTAATTTGCACATTTGTGAACTGCTGTTAGGAAACACACAATAAAGACTGGAAATAAACTTTATTGCAGCCATTGCCCCATCAAACACTGCTAAACTTAAATTCATCTGTGTCGTGGCTTTAAACTCTCAGATCAACAACCTTCATCAGCCTGGCGTGTTTACATTGGACATGAGTTCATGTATAACGCCTGTGTTTTATTTTATTCAAGTCTTTTGCTTCTGTGCGTCAAACTTGTTTTTGGGAATGTTTAGTTCATCTCGGTCGACGTGTCTCTTTCTCCCCTTGCAGTGGAGCTGGCCATGATCATGGACCGCCTGTATGGTGGGGTTTGCTACGCCGGCATCGACACCGACCCCGAGCTGAAGTACCCCAAGGGAGCAGGGCGGGTCGCCTTCTCTAATCAGCAGAGCTACATTGCTGCTATCAGTGCACGCTTTGTCCAGCTGCAGCATGGAGAGATCGATAAACGGGTGAGTGGAAAGAAAAGAGAGTTCAGTGTTTTTCGGGCTCCTCTCTTCAGCCCCCTTCCTCCTTCATTTGTCTCCCCACACCTCCCTTCCTGTTCTGTTTCTCTCAAACTCTCCTCGCCTTTCCCCCTCGTCTGAGTTGTGCTAGAGGAGAGAAAGTCTAACTAGAGCTGGAAAAATGCAGCACTGTATACATAATGTATGTGCCTATTAGTGGCGAATGTGTTGTAGGGAAGTACATTTTGCATAATCGTTGATTCACTCAGTGCAAGTTGAAATACTTGTCATGACTCCAAGCTTCAGGAAGAGATTTTCTCACTAATTCAAATAAAATTCAACCAAAATGTCTCCCATGGAGTAAGACCACAGAACAGTATAACAAAAGACTGTTGTTAGATGGAGATGAAATCCAACATCAACAATGTCTCTTCCCTTGAAATGTAACCTTTTCTTTACTAGTTTTATAACATAACATTGTACAATAATGTAATCACAAAAATGACACATCTGCCCATTCCTACTGTACACTATGAAACAGACACGTCTTACTCATACCTGACCGTTGGATTCAATCCTTATTTTAATATAAAAGAAGTTCCATGTTGTGGAATCTGTCTCCGGAAATGTTAGAAAAACACTCCACATCTTTCCAAACTCTCCGACTTTACCTTCATGTTACACATTAACTTTTCATTAGGGAGACATGGAATTAATTCAGTTTACAAGGTAGTTTGTCTTTCCTTTGCATGGCTCTCCATTTGTTGTGTCCTTCTATTACATTTTAGTTTGTTTTTTAGTTCAAATGATTCATTGTGCCGATAGAACGTTTTACAAACGATCGCTATCGGCGGAACAGTTGTCTGCTCAGCCACCGCTGTCACGCGGGGACGAACATCGAGAACCTCCAAACACATAATGAGGGCCACTCTGGCTGAAAATATCTGTGCACGTGATTAACTAATCTGAACAACTGTTAAAGACCCCATACAATAGCACTCGTGTTTTTGTTCACCATGTAGCCGGAGATGACACCATATTCTGTCAGTGTATCCATCAGAGCTGAGATAGATTCGCCTGGAAATACCGTATGGACGCAGTCACCAAATATACAATGAAGGGCCGGGTTACACCTGAGAGCTCAAAGTCAACAGAGAATAATAGAGACAACAGCTCTGTCTATGACCGAGATGTCCTTTTTAGTTTGTAGTTTGAGATCTATGTTCATTCTTTCAATTGTCTCAAGCACTTATTGCCACTCGACGTTGTCAAATGCCTTTCCCACGTCGAGCAACACTGCAACACATTGGCTTGGGTCATATTTGGAGCTACATTTGCAAATGATGATCCGCATGTCGCTTGTCAGGAAGAATCATTTCAGCTGGTAGAGCAAGAACTTTTGGGAAAAGTGTATATTCACGGGGGAAACTTGAAATAGGCCTGCATGAGCGGCAAAGTTTGGGATTCTTGCCTTGTTTGGGTTAAACAATAATCAGGGCCTGCTCAATGGATTCTGGGAGTCCACCTGTTTCTATGCCATAATACAAAAGTGTGAAAAGAGGGTTTTTCTCAGTTTCTGGTTAAAGTTCATGTAGTATTCTATGGGGAACCAGTTATGGCCTGCTGATTTTTCCTGAGACAAATAGGTTGAGGCCTTCATCACCTCCTCTTTTGTTATACTGCCCTCTAGTGTCTCCTTATTATATTCTGGTGGTGCAGGAAGATCAAGCTTGACAAAAAGAAGCTGTATGCTCAATCCTTGTAATGTGTTCAAAGGATTGGTAGTAGTTTAATAAACTATATTACAAAATAAAGCAACTGAAACTAAAAAGTAGTGATATTTTTAACTGTGTGACTACAAGTGAATACTTGCAGGTATCTTTACTTGCAGGTTTTTTGGTAACCTGCAATTAAGTACCTGCATCAATGCAGGTACTTACTTTCAAGGTTGCATGATAAATAATCACATACCTCACGTTGGCTCTTTTGTGCATTGAAAGCCATCCGCTTATTGTGTGGAGCGGACAAAAGGTTGGGAAATGTCAATATTTTGTAATTGCCATACATGAGCTCCCTTTTGTTCTGCGCAGCTTCCAGTATTTGAGGGTCCGGGTCCTTGTAGCGGAGGAACTTAATGACTAAAGCTCCGGGCATTGCACTCTCCTGTGGCTTCCTCTGAAGCTTTCGCTGCGCTCTGCAATATTGACAGTAACCATTTTTTCCAAGAAGCCAATGGCGTCGCTACTTTCAACTCCTTCTGGGATCTGCAATCCTTAAGTTATTAAAACCTTTCTCTCTACAGTACAGGGTTGGTTTGATGAGCATCCGTGCTCATTTAAAGCAACGCCTTGTTAACTATTATAGAGAGAAATAAAATAATAGGAACAGAATATTAAAGTGCAGATTCAATTAAAACAGTTGCGGGCAGATGGAGAGCGGTTTATGAGTACAGTGTTGCGGTTAGAGAGAAGTTTTTAGATGATGTGTCAGATTATTTTATGACACCACTGCAGCAACATTAAAAGTTGATCACCTGCTGGTTTGTTCAAGTCGACTACGTCTGTTCTGCAACAAACCGTCGCGCTAAGGCAGTGACTTATTGTCAGCAGCCGATGACTTTGTAATTTACTCAAACAGTATTCACTGTTGCACAATAGAGGTGAGTGAACAAGATAACGTGACCAGAAATACAACAAATATCTATTGAAGATGTAACGTCATCATATATGAAATACTGGAATAATATCATGCTGCTGTCTCCTTTGCACAATGCTGGCCAAATGTTGTAGACGGACAGTGACATTCATTCGCTAATGGCACAATCCCTCATCATGAAGCAGTTGGAAAAGCAAGTGGTGTAGAGAGGCTGGTCTGGAGAAGGAGTTGGAAATCAACAAACTCCAACATCTGTGGCCTGTCAGAGTTCTGCAGCTCCTTCTGGCTGGTCCTCCTCGTTCCATTACTGCAATACTTAAAGCTCATCCACCAACTGCGCCACTAATAATGAAAGCTACTATTTAGAGATCTTATTACAGAGGCCTAAAACACAGACCATACATGGTGAAGAAAGGTTTCATTGGAAAGCTAAATGCTTTACTTAATAAAACCAGTAGTGTACTTGTTTCCAAACAAACCAGGTGCCAGTTGTTTTAATTTCCTGCAAGCTTGCTGGAAAAAAAAACATCTGGCAGAGAAATTACATCACTAAATCCAAATTATTCCCACCTCTGATTGCAGGTGGAAGTGAAGCCATACGTGCTGGACGACCAGCTGTGCGATGAGTGCCAGGGAACTCGCTGCGGCGGGAAGTTCGCGCCGTTCTTCTGCGCCAACGTCACCTGCCTGCAGTACTACTGCGAGTACTGCTGGGCGGCCATCCACTCACGCGCCGGACGAGAGTTTCACAAACCCCTGGTGAAGGAAGGAGGCGACCGGCCCCGTCACATCTCCTTCCGCTGGAACTGAGCGGAGGACAGCGAGGGAGAGGCAGCAGGGCAGCAGGAGGGCAGGTAGTGCAGGAGTCGCAAATCATTGTACAAATAAATGCACTTTTCTGTTGCTGGTTCCTTTTTGTTCCAATTTCACTGAACCTTTTTCCTAATTTTTTTAAGTTAATATATATCTATATTTTGAAGATAGAAAAGAAAAACTGGAATTGTATCCAAATATGTCCAGCAAGGAAAAAATATGTGTAACATAATTTTATTTATGCGTTTGATTTTTTTTTTTAAATATTTTATTAGTTCTTAAAAAGTACATATATAGGAAAGTTTGAAGTTTGATATGGTACTCTGCTATTCAATTGGCAATTTTTTTTCTAAATGTATTTGATTTTAATTTTGATACAAGAGTCCCCAAAACAATACACTTCATTTGATATTTGATTGACTTGTTTTGTAGCAGAGCTATTGCTTTTTATTGTGTACCGAGTCTCCAGAGGCTATTTCTTTCTGAGAGGTGTGACTAAGTTCTCTATTGATACAAGAGGCTCCAGAACAAATGTGAATTGAAAAAGGTGTTGCTAAAGAAGAGTGCACTTATTTCCAATTCTGAAAAGTGCAGATACAGTATATGAGACCCTTAGTAGTTAACCAAAGCTGAATCTTGAATTAACTTTGAAGAACAGAGGGCCCACTGCAGAACGAAATGCATTCTTTTCCCTCCCATATCAAAATGTTTGAACCTTTCTTTTTATGATTTCCAACATCGTACAAATGTTTTGATGTTACTTGAAAACCGCAACAAAATTTTAGCAACACATTTGGGTTTTGATCTCCATTTTGACATGCAAAAACTAATACCTCAAACTCAGCTGCTAATGTGCCGAATACAGTTAAAAAGAAAGGAAGAAAAAAAAAAAGCAAGAAAGAAAACATTATCACCTGCTTGTTTTCTCCTTTCCTTAGAACTATAATCAAAGGGAAGTGATGCAACAGGCAGAGTGTGATGTGACTGGCACCGTTTTGTACTCGCTTGCTTCATCACCTCCTTATTTTTATAATCAAACCCAGGGTTGTGCTCGGGACGGAGCAGAGCATCATACAGTATACAGTGTATTAGGGGAATGTATGGAGTAGGTCGGCTACAGGAGCGACAGACAGGCCTACAGGGAAGAGATAAGTCCAGCCCCACCCCCCTTCCTCATGTCTCCCTGCGGCCTCTGCTGCTAAGCTAGCAGCTAACAAAGGGGCGGGCCTCACGGACCGAACCCTGCTTTCTGTGTCTGTCGGGTTTGGATGCAGATCCTTCAGGACTGCAGTTATGGTAACTCCTTGAGAGAAGGCTGGTCCAGTGGCCGCCTTTTTGATTGCAGTTTTTACGGGGCTACCACCAAACGGGAAATGCCTGTCCTTTTGTTAGTGTTTTTATTTGTATGCTTTTGTGCAATTCTCCCCAGTCTTTAATGAAAAAAGTTCTACTTTGCATCTGAGAGTCAGCTACATTTAATGAAAGAAGCAATTAAAGTCTGTCTGATTGCCCAATCGTCAGCACACGTTTGAGTCACGGAGGGGTCTGCCCTTTCGGCGAACCTTTTATCCTTTCTCCCGCTAAGCTAATCCAACTCAGCATCCAGTGTTTTTGAAGCATAAATGAAGATAGTCTCTGCAGTGTGCTCTACTACTACACACTTGTGACCCACATGCAGTTTGCTCTTGATAACAGTCGGTTGCACCCAGTGGTTTTTTGGGAACCAAAGATGGCTGTGCAGTAGTGGGTCATACTGTAGCTCATTTCTTATTTAGGTCTTTATTCTTATTTTCTTTCTCATTTCTTCAAGGATGTTTTCTCATATATATTTTTTAAATGCTGTCACTTCTACCCAGTTTTGCTCAACTGTCAAGCCCAGCAAACCAAAGATTGGCCTTGAACATAATATATTTATATATATATATCTGACAGTGCAGTCAAAACACATTAGAACACCACTGGAAAAACAACAGGGCTTGTAGACACACACACACACACACACACACACACACACACACACACACACACACACACACACACACACACACACACACACACACACACACACACAAGGCCTCATAGCTCAAAATGAAGGTGCACGCTGGTAGGCACAGTTCTTTTTATCTCAAATAGGTCTGCGGAAAGTTTAACTTAAAGTGCACATTCACACAGCAAAAGTAAAACTAATCCTTACATTTGTTTGACGTTTTAAGTCACTCAACCAACTAGCCGAGCATTTAAATATGTCAGGGAGTTAGTACAGAAACTTGATTATACACACTAGTGAGAAACGTATCCTCATATCGGCGTTGTTGCACCAGTTTTGCACCCTGGACATTAGTTTTGTGGGTGTGGTGGGTGAGCATTTTAGAAGTTAAAACACTTTGTGAAGAATTTGCTGTTAAATGAGATGAAAAAAAATTATTTTATACATGGCCTGCTGATTTTTGGTACAGTGTTTTCTAGCTAAATTATTTTGTCATGCACATATAAACATTTATTATGCACTACTTTTCTAAATATTTTTTCTTTTTCCAACAGTCATTTTAGGCACATTTTTCACAAATGGGGAAACTCCTTTTTGCAATACCTCAATTTTTCACATTGTGAAAGGTAGCTTTTGTACTTTTGTTACTGAGAGATCTGCATATATGGAAATGTTCATTTTAAGAAAAAAAGTTGGGTGATTTCAATATATATTATTTTCAATTATGCTTTTTATACATTTCAGTGCTGAGGAAACTTTACAACTAAGTGCGCACTTCTGTTGATGCGGCTTCAGATCTGCAGAGGAGAGACCAAAGTGTAGTGCTCTCTTGGTCTTAGCTTTTCGTACACTAGATATTTCCAGTCAATCTGGTCAATAACAGCATGGCGAGAATAATAAAAAAAAAAAAACAGTTGTAATTTGAAATTGATGTTAATGTCTCTAAACATGGCTATCTATACTAGTTGGAAAATGGTAACTTCTGTCTTGGTTTCCTCTCCATAGATGGAGTATAACTTATTATACGGAGAATGCAAAATTTGGTTCAAGCTTAACGCTGAATCTCGTATCACAAGAATGGATGTTTGGTGTTTAGATATTTTAATATTTCAAAAAAAGTATATATATATATTCTTGAACTTGCCAACTAGCACCTATTGTAATCCTTAGCATGCATGACAAAAAAAAAGAAGAGAAAATGACAAGTACATGAATTAGCTATTAAAATTAATTGTTGTGGTGTGCACCAAATGTTTCTCAACTATTAAGTTGTTAAGGACACCCCAAACCCGCTCTCACCTCACCCCCCTCCTCTCCCCTCCCCACGTGTTGATCTCCTCGCTTCCCCATTTGCAGACCTCTGCAGGATGCACACGACAGAGATAAGACGAGAAACAAGACAGAAACGTAACTTTGAATCGATTCGGCAGTGCAGGAATTTGAGCATCCTTTATAGAAACACTGTTTAAAAAGACGTGAGAACTCATTCCCGCTGTCTGTCGAGGTGATCTCATATAGACCTATCTGGAGGAAGGGGAGCTTAAAGACTTGAATGTGGTAAATGTTGCAAGTTAACTTCAAGTTGTTATGTGCAATACTTCTTTTGAACCTTTTTCCAGATAAAGACTCTTTGCAATGTAATTCTTTAATGCCATTTTTAATTGCAGACATTTAATTAAAGAAGATGTTAATATGTTTTTCACAGTCATTTTCTACTGTTATTGTAATCCTTTTCATGCTGGTGTTTGTAAAAAAGAAAAGAAATCAAACTATTTGTACTAATATAAATAATTGAAGTTATTTTTAAAACATTAAAGGTTTTGTGCTCATTTGCTTATTTTGTTTATTTTAAGCTACTGTGATTGATTGCATTGTAATTACTAGGTCAACAATGTATTTAGCTGTTTATTGGTATATTTTTAATTGGAATGTATAATTGATTTTTATAATTTTGATCAGATTTTTGTTATATTTTTGAGGTGAAGCTTTTAATATGTTAAAGTGTCTAGTTTTTACTAATTGCTATATTGTGCTCCACAATATATGGTTCACATTTTCTGAAGGAAAATAAATATTTAAATATTTGTCTGTTAATGATGTTACTTAATGGCAAGATTTCAATAGTTTTTAACTGTGTATGGGAAGGTTGTTGTATTTATTAATAGCATTTTTTACTTAAGATATCACCTTAATTTTTATTGTCATTTCACTTTATAAGTTCCTATTTTTGTATTTTCCTTTCTAATTAAGTTATGTAATACGGATATGTCCATATTTCTAGGAGTTGGTCTGTAGAAGTGCTAGTGAAACGAAAAAGAAAAATCTAATGTTATTTAATTGTTTGCAGCCAACTATTTATAACAGTATGCATAATTTTTAAATATTTGTAATGTGAAATGTTGAATGAAATAAATCTTAACTGTGATGAAAATATGTGCCCGGTGTGCTTATTTGTATTAAGTCTGGGACGTTTAAAGATGTTATAGAGACAACGTCAGTCAGTCTTCTCTGTTCGAGGAGCAACCGTCTACCAATAGAATTGAAAATACAACTCAAATGTAATGTTTTTAATAAAGGTATTAAATCATGGCTAAAAGAGAAACAACATTGATCACACACCTAACACACACTTTTACTTTGTGTGTGTATGTATGTATTTGTGGAGGTATTTTATTTATTTTATTTGATCTTATTTTATAAAAAATAAAATATTGACCACGCCCAGCAGAGATGCCATGGAGTACACTTCTACATCACTGCAGCAATACGAGGGGAACTACTGAAAGCCATTAAGAAATCCTTTAGGTATTATTGTCTGTGGGAGAACAGTGATTACTAATTATGTTTCACCACATCAGTTTAATCAGCTGATGCTCACGGAGGCTTACAGCTCAGCAGCCTGAGCATCACAACTCCAATGTGTATGCAAATGTAATTTGGGGTTTTTACACTGAATTATTTGAGCCCAGACGACGTTTGATATTGATGTCTTTCCAGGTGTGTTAAGGTGTGGTGGCACAGTTTCTGTGCTCTGGTCTTTGACTTGACACATGGAAGTGCAGTGGTTAGATCTCTGCAGGTATATGTGTCTTACACTGAACTCTTTTCTCTGGGTGTGTTTATTCCTCGTCACTGAGCTAGATTAGACATGAACATCAAATCTGCTTCACCTTTACTCCCTATTAAATGGGATTTGTGCTCGGTGTCTGTAGTGCCGCCTCAGCCTGACGCACAGGGCAGGAAGTGGGTTTAAACAGACCTAAATAGACGAAGACTTACATTTCATGTTTTTGGTTAAATGTGTTGACTATTGATCCACCTATTTGTTTTGTTTTCCAAAATATGGATGCAGGTCAGATCGCGAACTGTTATTTGTCTTACTAGCTAATCTATCTTTAATAAAATGGCAAAACCTGAAGTTCTTGGAAGGTTGAACACAGTTATTTATCTACACCAGAGTCCAATTCTGTGGGGCTTTTCTCTGTACAGCTTAATTGAAAAGGCCTTGTGTATGCGTGATTTTAAATTAAATCATGTTTCTATTTTAACAAAAAATTCCATACATCTTTCCAGATTCCTGACATTGTTATTTTCTAAAACTTTTGAAAATCTGCCCACGATTGCTTTGCCGAAGTTCCCACAACCAAGTTTTGATGTGTCAATATCTTCATGCAAAGAGGCAAAGGGAGTCGCTAAATTCTCACATTCATACACAAAATGCTGAACTTTAATACTAAATCCCAAACCCTAAATCACATGCCCACTCCTTAGAAAACAGGCAGCTCACATTATCTGACATTAGATTGTGGTCGATGCAGAACCGAAAAAGTGATGCAGTAAAGAACTGTCACAATATGTTTACATTGTAAGAATGTAGGATTTGCTATAAGAAAAGTAAACTTTTTGGTGTGAGTAAATTTAAACTGGAAGCTGGCTCATTGTGTGTTAATCTGAAAACACAGTTTGACATCATGGCTGCTTACACTCACAGCTTATGTGTATTCCTGCCTCTTCCTCGTCATGAAATGGCCTACTTTACTTTCAGCAGCTACATAAATGCAAGCCGCTTTGTGTTTCTAATCATAAATGACTATCTTACTATAATTGAATCTTAAACAGTCTGTGGTTTCTCAGACGTTTGACATAGTTCTTGTCCGCTTTAGCTGCATGATTTAAATCCCTCTTCTTTCCTCAATCCTCTTACCTGAAACATACCCACATCATTTCTCTCTCACCTGCTCATGCATGTCTGAATACGTTTGTAAATATCTGGATTCACATGCAGCATCAACACTGAATATAAATAGTGTGTTCTCATACAGAGAATCTCATACAGGCTTAGAGTAAAGCAGCCTGGTCGCGTTCTCAGATACCTTCAGGCAACACTCCACTTACAATCTGCAGCCTTATCAATCAAGAATAGTATCAATTAAGGATTGTGGTTTGGATTTTTTGCCCTTTTTTATATAAATTCCTTAAAACCAAGCGCAGACTCTTTTTTGAACGGTTGACCAATGCCCATACGGAGTTAGCACCTCATCATTAATCACTCCTGCTGCTGAGTTACACTAATAGCTTCTGCCCAGTTGCTCTCTTCAACAGTGTCAGGGTGTAATCCTTTCCCGCTAATGAACAACCAAGTAGGCTTTCAGGTGAGTAAACCTCGACCCGAAGCCCCGACCTTTTCAACAACCACATTAGGAACGAGGGCGAGAAAAGGATGGTCAGAGACGTGAAAGAAAGGAAATGTGTTCAGGGGCATACAGGACAGAGATGATTTATATTTGTTCTGGTGATGGACGATAAGAGAAAGAAGGAAAATCAATGTTGGATGCTACCCATCTGGAATTAATTTGTCGCCCTCAAGTACTCATTTGACTCACTGCTACTTTAAATAAGTAAACGGTGAGTGCTGCTATATCTGTATGAATTGTGTAACAATGATGTAAAATACTGTCTCTGTAATGGCATTATGAATTGATGTTGCCATAAATATGCTACACATTAAATGTTCCATCATTAAAGATGTTTTATGATTCATTATATTTCATAATTCAAAATTGAAAACTAAACCCTGACATCAAATATTTGGGCAAAAAAGTCCTATATTCTAAGTACTAATCAGTGATGGAACGTCACTAAGGACATTTACTCAAGTACTGTAGTGAAGTTTGAGGTTATTGTACTTTACTTCGTTATTTCTATTTTATGTAACTTTATACTTGTACTGAACTTAATTTCAACGGCAGATATTGTACTTTTAACTCCCTTTTATTTGTCTGAGATATTTAGTTACTTGCTACTTTTGAGATTACAATTCTTCACACACTTTCACTTCAGTGATATCCACGTATCTCAGAATTTGGGGATTTTTAATTTTTCTGATGAACTGAAGGATGACTCCTCTTATAGGTTGAGAAAACTGTCCTGTATCTTAAACTAAATCAACTATTTGAAAACCTCTTGGACTATAAAGCCTGACGTAACACAACAGGAATATATATATATATATATATATATATATATATATATATATATATATATATATATATATATATATACATACTTTTACATACTTTTACAGGACCAATAATAACATTTTATCTGCAATAAGGTCCTCTCTTCTGTTAAGTCTTCCTCCTGTTTAAACACATTTAGGAACCTATCTAAAAAACTAGGTTAATTAACAAGGATGACAATTACCTCTATTGAAAATCCCTGGTATCAGCAGTCATCCTTAATTGGATTATGTAAAGTCAGGAAAGCGGCACAGCCAACAGTATCACTTTTGGTACTACATGTACCAGGTCAAGAGCAGTTTATGCACATGAAATATACACCCAGAAAGACTTAACACAGTGATCCAGTGATCCACTTTACATTTCCTGTCCCATTTTGTTGCAGGGAGAAGTCTTTTTTCTAAATGTTGCACAGCACATGAACGGTCCAGCATTCAGTATGATAGCAGCAGAGATAAAATCATCTTTAAGTGCGGATGTTATCTTTTGAACAATCTAAAACATCTACGCTGAATGATGATGAATGTTCTTGGTTCAGTCTCTCAGAATCAACAATCAAAAACTCCTTTCTTGGATTAGCGCTTTGCACCAGCGTTCAATAATACAGGAAGAAATCTAATGAGAATTCCTGTCACCGTGCAACAAATGCAGGCCAAGCAATCAATATTTCTTCTGTTTGGGAAATATATGCAGCATGGGATGTACTCTCTAGTTCAAATTACAACACCAGGGAGGTAATCTTGGGCTGCTGAGCATGAGCTAAAGCACTCCGACCTCACAGCACCCCAAATCCCTTGTCTTGCGTGATCTCGTGCACAAGCAGCGCAAACTGAACTTAATTTCCTGGCATCTGAAATAGAAAGCCCTCTTCTGTGACGTTCGTCTTTCAAACAGCAGGGTGCAGCATATCACAACGTCAATTTCCTCTTACCTGGAAAAAGTAATTGTTATTGTTATTATGCTCTGGGCATTGACACAGGCTCTGTGTGTGAGGGAAATGAGCCCATGGAATACATTCGCTATTGATGACTGATGCCATACATTATAACACGTTAACGTTATATTTAACTAAGAGAAAACAAATCTGTGCCTCTTCTTATGTATGTTCTCCACAAAAAAAAACATTTGAATGATAATATGAAAATGGAATAAGATTATAAGATGTTTTTGGTGCTATTGGTCAATAATAATGAAAACAGGAAGGAAAAAAGCTTTTAACTGTACAAGACAGATAAAGTAAAACCAGAGTAGCAACATCAAGAACAGAATATCATAGCAGATTTAATCAAAAATTCCTTTTTGTATGCATTAATAATGTCAAGACTGCTGTCATCCTGAGTCTCCAGGATCATAATGATTGAAAAGGCATTTTGCAGCACTCTCACTAACTTCCTTCCTGGGTGTGTGTGTGTGTGTGTGTGTGTGTGTGTGTGTGTGTGTGTGTGTGTGTGTGTGTGTGTGTGTGTGTGCCAGACAAAGGTGCAGTCATGGACATCGGTGGTTTGGAGACGGTGGTGGCAAACTCGGCCTACGTTTCGGCTCGCGGCAGTGTGGACGGAACAGCAGCGACGTCCATGCGTGACAAGAAGATGCGTGCCAGGGTGAAGCTCCCACACATCCGAGATTGTGAACACATGAAAACCTCTGTAGACGCCACGTTTGACAGCATGTGTGTCAAACAGCCCATCGGCAAGCGCCTGTTCCAACAGTTCCTGGAGAGTGACACAACCCATAAAAATGCTGTAGAGTTGTGGAAAGACATCGAAGACTACACCATATGTAAAGAAACAGAGAGGGTGCAGAAGGCTCAGAATGTCGTCAATAAATACTATAAGTCAGCTTCAAAGAGTTTTTGCAGCTTCTTGGAAGAGAAGGCCGTCGCTCGGGTTGTTGAAGACTTCAAGAACGCCCGCAGTGACCTGTTTAAAGAGAGCGAGCAGCAGCTCCTCAAACACCTGGAGAAGAAGGCCACCGATGGCTTCAAGGACAGCATGTTCTTTCTGCGTTTTATTCAGTTCAAATGGCTGGAGAGCCAGCCGTTTGACGAGGAGTGGTTCATGGACTTCAGGGTCCTGGGGAAAGGAGGTTTTGGGGAAGTGTTTGCTTGTCAGGCGAAGGCAACGGGCAAAATGTACGCCAACAAGAAGTTGGAAAAAAAGAGGCTGAAGAAACGCAAAGGCTACGAGGTAAAGCAATGATGTGGCATCTATGTTTCACCTACAGCCATTCTTAGTGTGAACACAAAGTGAAACCAATCTACTAGCAACCTTATATTTAACAATACAATTAAACCCAGTGAGTGCAGAGGTTTTATTTTTTACAAAAAGGCTCAATGCAAAGAAGCTTGTGAGTCTCTTTAAGAGCTCACAATACAGACAATACACACTCGGGCCTACTGCTTCTAGAAAAGACCTTCAGGTTAGGTGTCTAATCTCACAAAGGTTCCCTTTGTGAGATTAGACACCTTTTAAAAATAGATAATTGGACTTGTTAAAGAAAGAAATCACAGGTGTAACTACTCAAGGTTCAGTTAATCCTGTTAAACTAAAACAACTAAAGACACCTGCTTAGCTTCGCTTCAAGTAGAGCATGAAGAAGTCAACGGCTGAACTCACATGCTGAGGTGAGCGGCTGGAATGAAACCCTCCACATGGCCCATGGTCAGCCAACCGTTGAATGAGCCATGTCAGAGAGCCAGCGTTTAAAATACAATGACATTGTCTGAGAGGTGTAATCCCAGCCAGCATGTCCATGTGGGGCCCATAAGGTTTACATTTGGGCTGCAGATAAGGGTCTCAAGTGGGTTTGTCCGCAGTTTCCACGGTGGCCTCACCTGTGTTTGCCCATACTGGGTTTATTCACCGAAACCCATAATGTAGCCAATTTGGGTCCCACTTAAAGCCCAGTCAGATCCCTCTTAAAGTCGGTGAATAAACCGGTGAATAAACCGGTGAATAAACCCAATCCGCACCAACTTGAAACCTGTATGGGCAAATACAGGTGAGGCCACCGTGGAAACTGCGGACAAACCCACTTGGGACCCTTATCTGCAGCCCAAATTTAAACCTTATGGGCCCCACATGGACATGCTGGCTGATATCAGGCAAAGAACACCTGTGTGGCTGGATACTAAGTGTATCAGGCCTTGACATATTCCTAATAGTTGACATTGTTAATTCTTGCTTTTGTTGGATTGATCATGTGCTGATGTTTGATTTGTGTTTAGGGAGCAATTGTGGAGAAACGCATCCTTGCAAAAGTCCACAGCCGCTTTATTGTGACGCTGGCTTACGCCTTCCAGACCAAGACTGACCTCTGCCTAGTCATGACCATCATGAATGGTGGAGACCTCAGGTGCTCTATATGAATACAGCGTTATACACACCCACACTGACCTAATCACCATGCCTCTATAGCACTGATTTCTGTACTTGACATGGGAATAGTGTTTCGCTCTCCTCATCTCTCCTAATCAGCCTCACGTAGATAAACTGGCATGCAGCCCTCGTCTTTACGTCTTGATTTTACAGAGGCTTCCTCTAACATACCATCCTCTCTTCCAGGTTTCATATGTACAATGTGGATGAAAAGAATCCTGGCTTTGATGAGAAGAGAACATGTTTCTATACAGCTCAGATCATCTGTGGGCTGGAGCACCTTCACCAGCACAGGATCGTCTACAGAGACCTGAAACCAGAGAACGTGCTGCTGGATAACGCAGGTGAGCATCACCTCTGCTGTCACTTCATGACAAGCCATACTACGACTGCTTTAATAATCTTGTTTATGACTTTTTTATGACATACGATATTCTCACTTTCTTTTTTATTACATAACATTTTATATTGGTATTTTTTATATATTAGGACATTTTTTATGACTTACTATAATATGACGTATTTAAGACAGTATATCATGACTTGTTTTGACATCCTATAATAAGTATTTTTTTAACACATACCATACTATAACTTTTTTAAGACTTTTTTACTTACTGAACTCTGAATTTTTATGACTTTTAAAAACATACTATACTATGACTTGTTTTCGACATATTGGTTGTCTATTTAATAGCCTCTGTTGTAATCAAAGTCTTTTCACTCAGGACACGTCCGCCTGTCAGATTTGGGTTTGGCTGTTGAACTTCCACCCGGAACAGACACAACTACTGGATATGCAGGAACTCCAGGTCAGTAAAAATCCAATATACTGTTATTAAGTGAAATGAAGAGCACGTTTCTCTCAGCAGTCTATTATGAGTGTAATAATACTGTCCATAAATATAGGCTTCATGGCTCCTGAGCTGCTGGAGAAGAAGCAGTATGACTACTCGGTGGACTATTTTACACTGGGAGTCACCATTTTTGAGATGATTGCCGCCAAAGGGCCCTTTAGAGTACGAGGAGAGAAGGTACTAAACATGTGCGGAACAGACACATCGGGTGACTTTTATAGAAAATAATATCATCAATTCCACTGTTTGCTCTTGTCCAGTGCCAATTATGCGATACCAAATCATATATATGCGATGGTCTCTTTCTTCAGGTTGAGAATGACGAGGTCGCTCGCAGAATCTTGAACGATCCAGTTCCATATACACCAAACTTCAGCAAAGAATGCAAGGATCTTTGTGAAGGCCTGATGCAAAAGGACCCATCAAAGCGCCTCGGGTTCAAAAATAATGAGTGCGAAGAGCTCAAGAATCAGCCATTCTTTAAGGAGATTAACTGGGGCCGTTTGGAAGCAGGTACAGAGCGAAACTTTGGATATAGATGGCACAAATCGTGATGAACTACAACAATAATAGGTATTGGTTTGTTTCTTCTCCTATGTTCCATCTAAAGGTATGCTACCTCCACCATTTGTCCCCGATCCTAAGATTGTCTATGCCAAAGATATCGATGATGTGGGCGCCTTCAGCACAATCAAAGGTGTGGTCCTGGATACCAACGACACAGAGTTCTACAATAACTTTTCTTCCGGTAACGTCCCGATCCCTTGGCAGGCCGAGATGATCGAAACAGGTGTGTTTGGAGAGATGAATATCTGGGGAGAGAACGGCAAGCTGCCCAATGACCTTGATCCAAACTATGTGGAAGCCAAAGGGGGCGGATGTGTGCTCCTTTGAGCAGAAACAGATGGAAAGAGCAAAGGAAAGAACATCTTAAATCAAACACATTTGGATTCATTTTGTGCTCATTCGGTGCCACTTAATTGTAATCTGTATTATCTGTAATTTGTACAGTAACCAGGAATTCGTACTATTTGCGTATTTAAATATTATTATCATGAACATATATTGTAATATTGATAGTGTTAAAGTAAAGGTGGAAGCATGGTATACATATATTGTATGGTGTACTAATATATGTAATAAAAAATGTAAATATGGTTGCAAAAATAATGGTGTACTACATACGTCAATATTTTTGTTTAGAGACTAATTGAATAAAAGTAGAAACTATATACAATGTTTATATAACATAATTGATTTCAAAGAAAGTATTGACATTATTATTATAATTAACATATTATTAACATTAAATAATTATTTATTTATTATAGTATATATATAACATTGTAGGAAGAGGAGTTAAAGTGTTCAATAAAATCTTGCAAAGCACAAACATGTGTTGTGTCTTCTTTCCACGGCGTTACTGTCCACATCAGTGTGTTTATGAGGCTATCGACAAATGACGACAAGAAGAAAAATACAAATTATAAATTTGACTCACAAAAGAATTTAAATTAAAATATCTATATCTGGACGTTAATATTATATAGACCTTCTAAAATCTAAATGTTACTTGTAATTGACTTTTTGGATTTTGACCAATCAATATTTTGACAATTAATGTATATTATAATAGAGATAAATGGTAAATTAACTTTACTTTAATACAGCCCCTTTCTAGTCCTCTTACTACTCAAAGTGCGTCAGTCAACATTAACCGATTCACACACACACACACATTAACAAAACTAATGTACGTTCACGCACACCTCGCACACCTCACACAGCCTCCGATACTGAACCCCAATTGTGGGGTTCAGTATCTTACTGTGACACTTTAACATGTGCACTACACTCTCCCTCGCCCAAGTGCTTATTGTCTTGTGTTTGATGTGTTTTTAGTGACAAGACCATGACAGTGGACTGGTAATCACATCCAGCCATGTTAAAAATGTCAACTAACTCCCATTTATATGTTAAAATGTTCAAGTAAAAGTATTTATTTTTATTTTTATTGTGATCAGTAATAATCACTAATGATGATATATGAAAACAACAACAAGGCTGGTTACACACTGCACCAATAGGTTTTAAAGAAAGAGTAAACATTTTACACCATTTTACAAACAGTCAGACAAACAACCCACTTTGTAGTTTATGTCGGAGGAATGCAGTTAAAAATGCAAACATGCAGAGGAGCACTGAATATGAAAACGACAATAACAATCAGCGTCAGCGCTATTATTACACCTCCTGAATAAAACATCAAGGATCTTACACGTATCATGTATTTCTCTCTGTTGTATTTTATACAGATGGTTTATTGTTTCTAAATATCATCATCAGCAAGATGAATAACTGGATAGCAATGACGAGAGCTTTGGTGATTTAAAAAAGTTAATATTATTGATTTGAAAATGTGTTTTCTGCACAAGTCAAACAATAAAATAAAAATCCTAACAGAGATAAATGAATATCACAGTACAGGAAGAGACAAAAAAGTCAACTGGATTTATTTGAAGCCTCCACCTATATAATATTTCAAATTTTACAAAATTACAAACATAATATTTTAAGCATAGGATTAAGCATACAGTATGTTCTTAATATTAACCATTATCTTTATTATCACATTATTATGAGCCCCATTCATTTATAAAAATGTACATGGCACATTATTTGAAAGTGTTCAACAAACAACAGTGACGTCTACATCAGACTACACATTGGATCAAAACACTTTTTAATATCTAAACACAAAAGTGATGGTGTGGTTGAAGTCTATGATGCTCTTTTTTAGATAACAATAAATCAAAGTTTCATGTTTGGTCAAACAATAACTGAAATCACCAGCACACTTGTTTATTTAAATTGGTTCAATCTCCTGGGTTACCGCCAGGGTAAATTATTAAACCAAGGAGCATTTCAGGTCTCACTTCAAAAGTTAATCTTAAATTAACACTTCAGCAGTAAAAGTGACTGTGGGATTACATTTTATTACCATTGTCAGGTGTACTCTAAAGAATCCTTGTACTTTAACACAATTTCACAAAGAATGATTCTCTAATTACTACCAACACTTTTTTCTTTTTTTATGAAGATTGAAATAGTACAGTGAAATGCATCAATCACCACATTACTATTAACTGTGACTTCAGACTGCACTTATCAAACAGTTGTGAAAAGAAACTGAACAAGACTATGAGTCTACAGCCATGCCGCAGCTCTGATGCACATCAGGATGCTAACATTCTCCCAATGACAATGCTAACATGCTGATGCAGGTACGCAATCTTTAGCATGGTCACCACATTAGTTTAGCAAACTATCACTTGTTCATCTGCACCACAAACACACTGTAGCCTTCAGACGAGGCTTACGGGAATGGCATTAGTTTTGAAAATATTTGTTCTTAAACACACACAAAAAGCAAAATGTAAACCTGCTGGCATGAGAGGAAAAGTCAGGGGATAAGTAAAGGGTTAGCCCTCTTGGGACCATGCATGTCCTTACAAAATGGCGTGAGAATCCATCCAATAGTTCTTGAGATACAGACCGACATTTCCATCCATGTCCAAGATGAGTCTGAAAGCTATTCTTGTAAATCAGATGAAATGTTCCATTATACCACCTGAGAGAGAGACAGAGAAACAGATAGTGCATGATCATAATCCTCAAAAAGACCAGGTATTGAAACAGGTATTCACCCAAACAGTACACAAATACTGACTGTACAAAGTTACGTCAATGTCATCATATCACATGGACAATATCATAAATTACATGGTCAATATCATGTAGCGTGGTCAATATCATGTGTTACATGGTCAATATAATGTGTTACATGGTCAATAGCATATGTTACATGGTCAATATCATGTGTTACATGGTCAATATAATGTGTTACATGGTCAATAGCATATGTTACATGGTCAATATCATGTAGCGTGGTCAATATCATGTGTTACATGGTCAATATCATAAGTTACATGGTCAATATCATGTAGCGTGGTCAATATCATGTGTTACATGGTCAATATAATGTGTTACATGGTCAATAGCATATGTTACATGGTCAATATCATGTAGCGTGGTCAATATCATGTGTTACATGGTCAATATCATAAGTTACATGGTCAATATCATGTAGCGTGGTCAATATCATGTGTTACATGGTCAATATCATATGTGCTATGCTCTGACCTCAGGGTTCTATGGTCTGACCTCAGAGTTATATGCTGACGCAGGAGCATCACTCATATCTTGATTATAATTGATTTTCTTTTTTTATTACATTTTATAAAATAAAATATAAACGAGTAGTACATTAATTCATACATGTGATCTAACCATATGCTGTTTATATTGCTTGTAATTGGGACGAAGTAAACATCTGTTGTTGTGTGATTGTGTTGAATTAAAAAAAAAAATGCAGTGGGACCACCAGACCCACCAACACAAAAATATGAACACCACCCAAGGATTAAGAAGAATGTATGTAATTTAATTTAAGGAAAAATGCTTTCAAATCTTGAAGCACAGCACTAGTGCTTCTGTGCTTGGGGAAACAATAATGTATTCACTGTCTCTGCTGCATACACAAAAAACTGCAAGAAAATGTAAGCCTTTTTTAAATGTATTTTTGGGAGTATTTGTGGGAACCTGCAAACACTAAATAAAACCATAGTGACAAGTTTACTATTGAAGGAAGATTACTACTAGTAATACTACTACATCTACTACTACTACATATACTATCACTACTACAGCTACTACAGGGAATTCATAGCAGACAAAGAATAAAGATAAAGTCAAATTGTTATAACAAATGGTAATCATTTTGAATGCAGTTCAACATTTTAAAATGAAAAATTAGCTCCAACTATTTTCTGCTAAAGCATGCAGTCAGCATTAACTTAAAGTTCAAAATCAAATCCTCCTAACCCCGATAAAACACATATTTGTTCTCGGCTAAGTAGTTGATGTTACCGTATTTGCTGACTTATGGTCACAGCCGTGTCAGAGCCTGTCGAACCTTCAGGGTTGAACTTTCCCTTTAAGCAGGGAGGTCAGTGCGGTCAAAACTATATTTCAGCTGACTGAGGGAAGGGCAAGGAAATAAAATATTAACAGACATAAGATTATGATTTAAAGGCTGAATGTCTATTCAATACTGTAAGTATATGACAGTACTTTGAACTGTGCTTCTAATTACTGGCTGGCAAAAGAGAATTCACATTTGATAAGATACTGACTGTAAATTGTGAAGTTTCTCGTAAACAAAGAGTAGCTCGACTCAGACAAACGGTAAACATCTGTGTTTACTTTTAAAGTCATCTTCACACAGTATCGAGGAGATTTTTCCAAAGGTTTTGTAAAGACTGAACGTAAGTACATCAGAACTTCTAGATCTTGACTGTTTGCTTCTTTCCATATGTTGGTTAATGTATAGAGACAACCCATCAATTATAAGGGTGTGTGAGAACAGCCTGGTCTTCTATAGGTGACAGCAATGTACTATGTCAACACAACATTTCATCAGGGTTATATATGCGGCAGTACAAAAAAACGTATGTTCAAAGAGCAAGACTTTCAATGTATCTTTTGTCCCGTATTTCTCATTAATGCTTAACCAGTACTGAAATAGACACTTTCTGCCTTCAATAAATCACCCACCTTGCCCAGCTTTCATTGTTTGCTTTGCTCTTTATTCAGTATTTCACATTAGTGTTTCCTTATAGAACCTTAAATGACCTCCCTACAATCCCAAGCTACCAATTCCTCAAAAGGGAATACAGGTAGGAGGACAAGATGATGTGAGCAAACACAAAAAGCAGATGAATGATACCCACAGAGTAAACCTTCAGAACAATAGGAATATCACTTCGCAGATCACATCATTAAATCTTTCTCTGCTCGACCTGATCATATAGTTATAATATATTTTGCAATTATGACGGCAATGCTTCTTAAAACATTACTGCTGATAAAACAATATCATGTTTACTGCCTCCTGAAGAAGCTTCAAAGGCACATCAAAGCAATCGTGCCAAATGATTCCAGACATTTGGCCCGTGGATTTGGAACCGTGATATCTATTTTACAAGAGATTATCTTTAACTCTTTAACTTTAACTGCCAATCAAAAGAGGGGAGGAAAAAAAGCTCACTGTATACTTACATTTCTATGGTAACATGCCAAGCACGTGAAATGTCATGAAATTTGGGCGGGAATAGCAGACTTACAATGTAGTTTATACAGCCAACAAATCATTGTTCAAATTAGTCCAGGTTTGAGTGCATGAGGGTAAAAAAAAATCTGTTCAGTTCTCACACTCCAAAAATGTATATCAGATACAGAAGTTGTGAATAGAGATCCTCACAGAGGTATTATCTATTAGTTTTGCTCATTATTATTCAAAGATTACTTTCAAGATGGAAGAGATCATCGAGGTTGTAGCACTTTTCCTAGGTTTTGCAGGATGGATAATGGTTTTCATATCACTAGAAGATCAATATTGGAAAGAATCTACCACAGAAGGCAGTGTAATTACAACCTCCACAATCTATGAGAACCTCTGGATGTCTTGTGCAAGTGATTCAACAGGGATCTATGACTGTCGGGACTTTCCATCTCTTTTGGCTCTCCCAGGTAAGTTAAAGCAGGAGTAGTGATTGTTACAGTACTTAGAAAAGTCACTTTTTGTTGTGTCTGCTGTAAAATAAAAAATGATGTGACTGTTACTGGTAATTAATAACAATTCACTAAGTATTCTATTAATATATATTATTTTTTTTTACATGCTTTCAAATGTTCTCTGATAATCCAGCTTCATGTAACAGTTGACATGTTTTATAATCTCTGTCACACTGAGAGAAATTTATCTGATTATGGCTTGCCTTTTTTCTTCTTTGAAACTTAATATGAGCTACACATACATAATCAGATAAATTAATAAAATAATAAACATTATGTGATGCAATGCCCGTTTATGAACATGTATGGCAACATATTGTACTGGATTCCATTACATGTTTAGGTGAACACAGTGTCAATAAAACAAAATAACCTCATAAACCTTACAAGCAGTACTGTAGCGCTATAAGAGTATCCTTACATTGTGCTTCTTTTTTATACTATCCTTAAGTGTAGCCATTGTATTTAATGCAATGTATATGTTGGACACCCAGTGAGCCCTGCCAGTTTAATAGCGGGATCAATAGATAGACAGATAGACAGACAGACAGGCAGACAGACAGACAGACAGACAGACAGACAGACAGACAGACAGACAGACAGACAGATAGATAGATAGATAGATAGATAGATAGATAGATAGATAGATAGATAGATAGATAGATAGATAGATAGATAGATAGATAGATAGATAGATAGATAGATAGATAGATAGATAGATAGATAGATAGATAGATATCTTTATCTTTGTGTCTTGCACATAATGTGCCCAAACCTCATGGGTTTATAAGACACCAACAAAATACAGTTGCATGGAACAGCATGTATAAGCAGTAAAGACAAGTTGTTCTTAGTTCTTGTGAAATGGTACTTTGTTCTTGTCCTCATGATATAATGGCATTCATTACAAAACCACTGAAACTGTCTTTAGAAGTGTCCAGAAAGTCGACTTTGGCGTAAAGCAGTTCTTGTGTTTAGGTTGTAAAAATGTGTAATAGTCAAGTCAAAGGTTTGGTTCATGTGTGGCCAAAAGGCCTCGGTGGTACTTCATCACCATGATGATAACGGTCTGATAACCAACAACATTACATTTGTAAAACAAAGGAAAACAAGACTTTTGGGCTCAGTTGTGAGATAAGCAAACAGGTTTATCTGCTGGGCAACGACCTGGTCCTCTGCAGCTCGGTATGCTGGGATACCCCCTCACCCCTAAATGCCCCTAACATACCCACTATGCCCCGGACACAGGGTGAAGTGAGCAGCCAAAACGTGACTCCAATCCCATCAATAACGATTTGATATTATTGACACAGTGTTCAAAGCAAACGTCAAAAGGTGACAAATAGCTTCACGTCTATAGTCGTTAATAGGCAAGCTTGAAGGTTGGTCCCTGTTGTCCCTTATTAACTTGGGTAAACATTTGGAGTCTTTGAAAAGGTTCAATAGAGTTGAGAATAAAAGATGCCATTATAAATGGGCTGTTTGGAATGAATCATTAATTTGTGGTTTTCTGTAACGTCTTAGTCTGACAAACTGAGAATTTGGGGCCAACAAATCCACACGTTTGCGCAGGACGATAGCTTGGAATCAACGTTTGAATTAAGTGTTTCTCTCTCTGGATAACTACATTAACTACGATTGGACAGAAGAAACAAGAGAGTATGAATGCAATAGTGGAAGCGTTGGCCTTCTTTTTGGGGTTTCTGGCCTGGCTGATGGTTGGGATCGCCCTTCCAAATCGATACTGGAAGGTCTCGTCAGTGGACGGTAACGTTATCACCACATCAACCATCTATGAAAACCTATGGATGTCCTGTGCAACTGACTCTACAGGAGTTCACAACTGCCGAGATTTTCCATCTTTGCTCGCACTTAATGGTATGTAGCCAACACAGAAATAGTTTCATTTGTGTTGAATACTTCTTATCTGGCTTAACCGCTAATCCACCCACTCAAGGAATCAGGACTGTGGAGACTGCAACGCAGCAAATGATAAAAACTGTATTCCTCAAGCAATATAGTATAAACGTTGTAATTCATCTACTTTGTCTAAAACTGTGAGAATGTTATGTACAATGAAACTGTTTGACTCAAAATAATTCTCATTGAATTCAGCCAAGGCTTATACCACTGCTCAAACTCGAGAGTGGAGAAATGGCTGTTCTTATTTGCCATTGTTTACTCTGATTTCGACAGCATCTTAGTGTACCTTTAAAAGCATATCAGGAGCAATCTACTGTACTGGCTATAATCTGTATTACAGGCGGGGAATATGAGATATGATAAGCACAACCACAGTGAACCCAGACCAACTCAATACCCATAAAATAATAAAAACACATTTTTAAGACTAGTCATTCCTATTTATTGTAGACTGTTAACTACTTTGGCCAAAACTACTGTTAAGGCATCAGTTGAAGTGCCATCGAGCACATGAAACACACCCGAGGCTTGAGCCCTCATCTCATCACAGCATAAACACACTTTCCAGTTCACACATACATTTATATTTCTGTTTTGTCAAGAGGGGGATTTAAAAGGTTGGTGTATTAGTGAGGAATCAAACCTGTGTCTCTCCCCTTCAGCCAACTGAAGCTACAGAGGTATCTACAACTGTGACTACAATTCATCTGTTGGGAAATGCTGGATGTTTGGATCGGTTGAAGAAAGTATTGTTGTTAAGTGTTGTGGCTGAAGTTCTATCTGAACCAGGTGTGGCCCTCTACCGTTGTCTGAGAGGACCAGGGTTACCATCAGGGAGCCTCTATGGGGCTCACCTCTTGTCCTGCTGTAACGCTGAATGGCATCTCTGTGGCTGAAAAATGCATTTCTAACACAATAAGAAAATGTGACGCTTGCTTTTAACAATGCAGCTATGCATTTGATTTGTTGATGTTGTACATATATAGATGTATGTGTAACATGTTCTTACAAGTAGGCATGGGACCATATGAAACTTTTATTTCACAATTATCCGAGCCAAAATTATTATGATTCACATTCATGATGATTCATTTTTTTTTATGAATAATGTTTTTTTGTGAAAAACAAACCTTAAATAAGATAATCATAGAAGGGCCCCTTGCATTAATAAAGGATAAAGAAAAATAATAGCAACAAGTCTGTTCTTTCCTTCATAATTCTTTTCATAATGTTTTTTTTTTAATCAAGCTATATTTTCTAATTAACTTCCATAATACCGAGCTAGACAGCTTTTTCAACAATATTCACGATTATCCTGATTATCCCGATAATGGAAATTCTCCAAGTTTTAGCAATCCGCTATGTAATCCGCATATATCCTCGTATTTTTCCATGTTTTGCACACAGGGTACATTCAGGCCTCCCGGGCACTCATGATCGCTGCCATTGTGTTCGGGACGTTCGGGCTCGTGGCTACTCTTGTTGGAATGAAGTGCTCCAAAATAGGAGGAGAAAACTACATCCTGAAGGGAAGGATCGCTGCGATTGGAGGAGTGTTCTTTTTACTACAGGGTAAAGACTTGGAGATGGATGTCATGGCCATGGAACAACAACAAAAGCAAGAGAAACCCTCACTTCAAATGTGTTGTGCTTGATGTAGAAAAGTCCCTGTGCTTATAGTACTTTAAAATAACTGGGGAAATTATCACACAACATCACACAACACAAAACAGCTAGAAAGGTAAATCATGTCTGGCACAAAAGGTGATCCTTAGCCTCCCAAACCTGCTGATGCTCAAGGTGTTTGGATTGTGAGAATAGGTCTCAGGATGTAAAACACAAAGCTGGTAATCTCAAGGACCTTTGTGTCCACAAGCTCTTTGCTATTATTACGGACTATAAAACCACATTTTTACCTGGTTCATGTTATCTTAGCTTGTTACTGTGTGTTGTTTGCTTTGAAAAAAAACGTCCCACTTTGCCTGAAGTAAACAGTGTTTTGTGTTTTGTAGGGATTTGCACCATGATTGCGATATCTTGGTATGCTGCCAACATCACACAGCAGTTCTTTGACCAGTTTTATCCGGGGACAAAGTAAGTCAATACTCTCTGCATCAGTATGTCACAGAGTTGAAAAGAAACAGAACAATGGCTAAATGTGGATGTATTAATAATACATTGTGTCACAGGTATGAGATTGGAGAGGCTTTGTATATCGGCTGGTGTTCAGCCACACTCGCCATTTGTGGAGGCGCATGCCTGATGTGTGCTTGCAAAGTCAACACACCCAAGGAAAAAATGTGAGTATGTGTTGCTGAAACGTTTGATCATTGGGTAAAGTATATATGTTGCATAATCTCTGGACTGAAAGGCGTCTTTTGTGTTCCAGTCCATATCCATACCAACCATCCTCCAGAGGACATGTGCTGTCGCCTGTGGCAATGTCTCAGTCTGTCCCCAGCAACTACGGTCGAAACGCATATGTCTGAGAGGAGATTGTGTAGAAGTGAAAGCCAGTGAAGTCAACTCACTAGATTAAATGCACTATGAGAAGGCAGGATTTACAATGGAAACCATTATAAAGCCTCATGATCACTTAGTAGTAGTTTAATAGCAGCAACCTTGATTTGATTGATTTAGGTTTTATCCAATCTAAATCTTTTAACCATATACAGCATATATATATATATATATATATATATATATATATATATATATATATATATATGCTGTATATGACTTTGTAATGTGCATGCACTGTTAAAATTGCCTATATATACATAGATATGCAATTTATCTTACTAGCTTGCTGCCGCCGTACCAAGAGGAACTGCAACATAATGAAAGCTGTGATGGGGTAAACGTTTGTTACAGTGTTGATCACATATAACATATGATATGATAGACTACATGAATGTGGTGGTGATACCACTATAGGTATAACAGCCTTAAATAAGAACACATTACTTTCCCTTTCCTCTATGTTAATGATTGCTACAGGGTGACTTGGTCATGAGAGAAAGTTGCATGAAAGCTGTTGAATATATCATGGAAATGTGGATCCTCTGACCATAACATTATTTCAAGATTAAACCTCAGATCACCCTAAATTGTTTTAAAATTGAATTCAAGTCCATGAAGTTTGTCATGTGTATCCACAAACCTGCCATCAGCCTTAATGATCAAGAAAGATGAGAGCCGCTCCCTTTCCACAAAACCATCACTTCTTGTGGCTCTGCTACAAATTCACAATCATTTGTCTGCAAAATATGAAAAGCTTAAAAGCTCTTCCCATTTGGAAATTAAATGTCAATTCCAGAAAATAATCTGGCTGGTCTTAAAGTAAATAAAGTTCTTAGTAGAATGATCTAATGTCTATCACATTATATCCGTAAGAGAGAGAGTAAATCTGATTATGTAATTTGACGGTGCAAAAGTCATGGAGGAAATGTGTTACTTCAACTGTAAGCAGTAATAGCTACACCAGGGCTTTCACACTGTGATTGTATTCTGATGCTCATCTTTGAACACTTGAGTAAAAGGTTGAAACACATACAAACATATAGCCTTTGTAAGTTGTGTGCATTATAATCTTTTGTAGCACGTGTGTATTTCAAATGTAATGTCACAGTTTCTCTTTTGGCTGATTTTACATGTGTTCCTTTGGATTTCAGTACTTTTATAAAAAATATATATATATATAATTTTCACTGACTGATTGTAAAAAACAATAAAAGTGTTAATGAGGGATTTTGATTATCAACATCAGAATCAGAATCAGCTTTAATGGCCATGTAAATTTGCACATACATGGAATTTGACTCCGGTTTCACTTGCTCTTCGTACTTTTTTTTTTCCACACACAATATACAAGATAATATAAAAAATATAAAAAGGACATTAAAGACAGTAACATAAGGAACATAATTCCAGGAATAGGGTTTTAGTTACAGAACTAGTTTCCAAGTAATCCTCTCCTCTTTAACAGAGCAGAAAATACTCACAGCTTAGATTCCAGTCCATCATAATGCATTTAGCCTCGGCATTGCCTGCCTTTCCACTCAAGAGTTCACTTTCAGTTGGTTAAATATGCCACCTAGTGGAATAATATGGTATCACATCTGGGATTGTATTTAATCAGGTCAAATCAATGTGTTGCTGGTAAATTTGCCAAAATCGTCACCAAGCATTGTCAGATCCTACAAAGAATAAAATAATCAAGGGCTGGACTTAAGGGCGGTTTCATTTACTAATAAAGACACTATTTTGTTTATTTAATGATTAATTTGCACGCTGCACTGAAAGATGACAAAGCTGAACCAGATGCATCCATGCCTACGAAATGAATGGTAGTTAAAAGGTACTTTCATGAAAAAAAGAGATTCAGTGGGTAAACTGAAGCATATTTTGGCACCGTCTTCAGGGTGAATGTTTAACAGACACATTTATTTAACGCAACATACACATTTTCACTCGGAAAACGTTTAATCTTCAGGAGCTTCATTGGCTAAATTGTCCAGGTCTCGTCCGTCAAAACGTATGAAGTGCCAGCCTTCGCTGGCGGTGAGGTCCTGAGCTCCTTTAGCAGCGTAGAAGTCTCGAGAGGGCTTATTCCAGTCCAACACAGACAACTGTAGCCGCACGCACTGCTTCTTCTTCCCCACCTGAGAAGACAAAACAGACATGCACTGCTACCTCTTCACCATTCAGGACACATTTCTCCTAGAAAACGGCGATTTAGTGGTCAACAAAGACATGCTTACCTCAGCAACTTTGCTCAGTAAACCCTTGCCAATGCCCTTTCCTGTAGTGGAAATCAATAAAAGAAATATTTTTACTTGAAGAAATTATAATTTGCACAACCAAGCAACAACTCAATCCATATTTTATTCACCCCTGAATTCTTGCATCACATACAGGTCCTCCAGAAACACAGAGCGGCCCTTCCACGTGCTGTAGGTGTAAAAGTAAAGGCCGTATCCGACAATTGTGAATCCTACATGGACACAAGATGCAAGCAATCAAAAAGACAAGCAGGCAGAAAACCACCACAAAAAAAAAGAAATCCCTACAAATATAAAAGGAATATCTAATTGTGTGTGGTTTGGTGAATTGATTTCCAGTCTGTGGATGCTCAGTTATTGTGCAACGCCCCAAACCTCCCTTCAGTTTCAGCTCTGAAAAGGAATCTACGAACAACATCTGGCACGGGTTGATTTGTGAGGCGGCACTTGTGTGGTCATCGTGATTTGTTTGATACTAAATGGAAATATCTCAACAGCAAGGTCACACACCTGTCTGACAGGAAGCAACACGATAGAAACACTTCACCTTCTTTCGATTTATGCTCCTCCGGTACTTCTGCAACGAGGCATTCAAAGAAGGGATTTGGGCCGAAACCATCCTGCTCCAGTTCTAAAGTAAAGCAGATAATTTACCCAAATGGCAGCATTTCCTCTTCACATTATGAGTAACAGGATTATTCCTCAGCACCCAAGCACAAGAATCATTGAAACATTTGAAGATGAATTCATCTATCATCTAACTAACTAACTAAGATCCAGCAAATGGTAACATTGCTGCAAAATTGTACATCAGGCAAGAAGCAAGTAATACAAAAAAAAAATCACAACCTACATCTTTTTAAATCTAAATCTGCAGGTGTTATCTAAGTTGTTTATTCATAAACATTTTGAAGTAATTTACTAGTTCATTAAACTATTGCATAGTGATATATTGTCTTCTTCTAACCAGATATCCTTTAACAGTACCGTATGTATTGAACACTACAGTCTTACTTTGTGTTATCTGTCTGTGCAGACACTCAGTACTCAAGCAACTTTCAATTAATGGTATTTATGAATGGATTGTAAGGGAGACTGTTTGTAGTAATTCATAGAGGAACTCATATTGATTTGTTTTTTTTAAAGAGCAGGAAGAAGTGCCATGGACCCTGCCCACCCATACAACCACATTATTACAAATGTTCTCCAAGAGATTTGATCTGACTTTAGATTCAGCTCTGCTGAGTTAACCCTCACTCCTGCTTCAACTAAAACGTCATCTCAGTTACTTATTAGAGCTTTCCATTTACTCTCTCTCTCTCTCTCTCTCTCTCTCTCACACTCACACTCACACTCACACTCACACACACACACACTTTTATCAGCATTCATATTAAGTACATAATTACCTTCATGAGTTATCTTCACCTGGTCGGACATTTTTTCAAAAACCGCCAACTCCTGAGGAAAAATAGGGTTTTATTAAGTTGTGTATTAATGCATTATGTAACCTGTGTCATTTGACAAATATAGCTACGCGCATGCAAATATTACTCACAACATAACGTCACATGCGGTATTTGTGAAGCAAAGCACGTGTTTAAATTTAGTGGCATTACAATAACGAGGTACTGAGCCTCACCAATATCATTCTCGATATTTCTTTGCAGTCTTCCTTTGCTGCAGGCCGGACTTTGAAACGCATGTTTGTAGAAACTACCACAGTCCGCGCTTAACTGCTCCGACAGAAGTCTGATAACCGCAAATCCTAACCACGTTGATGACAACAATGAATTCACAGGAAGTGGTTCCGGTGTTGCAATTATGCCTTCAAAATAAAAGGACTCTATTCCATGAAGAGTCACTCTCAAACGAGTTTTTAAATCTTGGCCGGAATGCTTAGTGGGAGTTGTAGTTCATTATTGTAGTCTTGAATTTGGAAAAATCGTACATTTACTTTACTTATTCTGGCCTGCCAACTGACCAGAAGCTGGGGTTAAATGTAACCAATTCTATTTACACATTTTTCAATGTTATGTCATGTATTCAGTTTTAATCTGCTACATAAATCTAACATTACATTTTAACATTGTCCACAAGCACGTGTCCACAAGCTCTTTGCTATTATTACGGCCTATAAAACGACATTTTTACCTGGTTCATGTTATCTTAGCTTGTTACTGTGTGTTGTTTGCTTTGAAAAAAAACGTCCCACTTTGCCTGAAGTAAACAGTGTTTTGTGTTTTGTAGGGATTTGCACCATGATCGCGATATCTTGGTATGCTGCCAACATCACACAGCAGTTCTTTGACCAGTTTTATCCGGGGACAAAGTAAGTCAATACTCTCTGCATCAGTATGTCACAGAGTTGAAAAGAAACAGAACAATGGCTAAATGTGGATGTATTAATAATACATGATAACATACATGTTCAATGTCATTGTGTCACAGGTATGAGATTGGAGAGGGTTTGTATATCGGCTGGTGTTCAGCCACACTCGCCATTTGTGGAGGCGCATGCCTGATGTGTGCTTGCAAAGTCAACACACCCAAGGAAAAAATGTAAGTATGTGTTGCTGAAACGTTTGATCATTGGGTAAAGTATATATGTTGCATAATCTCTGGACTGAAAGGCGTCTTTTGTGTTCCAGTCCATATCCATACCAACCATCCTCCAGAGGACATGTGCTGTCGCCTGTGGCAATGTCTCAGTCTGTCCCCAGCAACTACGGTCGAAACGCATATGTCTGAGAGTAGATTGTGTAGAAGTGAAAGCCAGTGAAGTCAACTCACTAGATTAAATGCACTATGAGAAGGCAGGATTTACAATGGAAACCATTATAAAGCCTCATGATCACTTAGTAGTAGTTTAATAGCAGCAACCTTGATTTGATTGATTTAGGTTTTATCCAATCTAAACCTTTTAACCATATACAGCATATATATATATATATATATATATATATATATATATATATATATATATATATATATGATGTATATGACTTTGTAATGTGCATGCACTGTTAAAATTGCCTATATATACATAGATATGCAATTTATTTTACTAGCTTGCTGCCGCCGTACCAAGAGGAACTGCAACATAATGAAAGCTGACGGGGTAAACATTTGTTACAGTGTTGATCACATACAACATATGATATGATAGACTACATGAATGTGGTGGTGATACCACTATAGGTATAACAGCCTTAAATAAGAACACATTACTTTCCCTTTCCTCTATGTTAATGATTGCTACAGGGTGACTTGGTCATGAGAGAAAGTTGCATGAAAGCTGTTGAATATATCATGGAAATGTGGATCCTCTAACCATAACATTATTTCAAGATTAAACCTCAGATCACCCTAAACTGTTTTAAAATTGAATTCAAGTCCATGAAGTTTGTGTTGTAATCCTTTGTCATGTGTATCCACAAACCTGCCATCAGCCTTAATGATCAAGAAAGATGAGAGCCGCTCCCTTTCCACAAAACCATCACTTCTTGTGGCTCTGCTACAAATTCACAATCATTTGTCTGCAAAATATGAAAAGCTTAAAAGCTCTTCCCATTTGGAAATTAAATGTCAATTCCAGAAAATAATCTGGCTGGTCTTAAAGTAAATAAAGTTCTTAGTAGAATGATCTAATGTCTATCACATTATATCCGTAAGAGAGAGAGTAAATCTGATTATGTAATTTGACGGTGCAAAAGTCATGGAGGAAATGTGTTACTTCAACTGTAAGCAGTAATAGCTACACCAGGGCTTTCACACTGTGATTGTATTCTGATGCTCATCTTTGAACACTTGAGTAAAAGGTTGAAACACATACAAACATATAGCCTTTGTAAGTTGTGTGCATTATAATCTTTTGTAGCACGTGTGTATTTCAAATGTAATGTCACAGTTTCTCTTTTGGCTGATTTTACGTGTGTTCCTTTGGATTTCAGTACTTTTATAAAAAAAATATATATATATAATTTTCACTGACTGATTGTAAAAAACAATAAAAGTGTTAATGAGGGATTTTGATTATCAACATCAGAATCAGAATCAGCTTTAATGGCCATGTCAATTTGCACATACATGGAATTTGACTCCGGTTTCACTTGCTCTTCGTACTTTTTTTTTCCATATATACAAGATAATATAAAAAATATAAAAAGGACATTAAAGAGGCATAGCTCAGGGCGGCTGTAGCTCAGGGGGATGAGTGGTCGTCCCGCAACCACAAGGCAGCCGGATCGATCCCCAGCCCCATAGCCCACACGTCGAAGTGTCCCTGAGCAAGACACCCAACCCCCAATTGTTGCTGTGTCTACGGTGTATAGAGCAAAAATGTAAGTCGCTTTGGATAAAAGCGTCAGCTAAATGTAATGTAACGTAAAGACAGTAACATAAGGAACATAATTCCAGGAATAGGGTTTTAGTTACAGAACTAGTTTCCAAGTAATCCTTTCCTCTTTAACAGAGCAGAAAATACTCACAGCTTAGATTCCAGTCCATCATAATGTATTGGATTGGATTGTATTTAATCAGGTCAAATCAATGTGTTGCTGGTAAATTTGCCAAAATCGTCACCAAGCATTGTCAGATCCTACAAAGAATAAAATAATCAAGGGCTGGACTTAAGGGCTGTTTCATTTACTAATAAAGACACTATTTTGTTTATTTAATGATTAATTTGCACGCTGCACTGAAAGATGACAAAGCTGAACCAGATGCATCCATGCCTACGAAATGAATGGTAGTTAAAAGGTACTTTCATGAAAAAAAGAGATTCAGTGGGTAAACTGAAGCATATTTTGGCACCGTCTTCAGGGTGAATGTTTAACAGACACATTTATTTACCGCAACATACACATTTTCACTCGGAAAACGTTTAATCTTCAGGAGCTTCATTGGCTAAATTGTCTAGGTCTCGTCCATCAAAACGTATGAAGTGGTAGCCTTCGCTGACGGTGAGGTCCTGAGCTCCTTTAGCAGCGTAGAAGTCTCGAGAGGGCTTATTCCAGTCCAACACAGACAACTGCAGCTGCACGCACTGCTTCTTCTTCTTCCCCACCTGAGAAGACAAAACAGACATGCACTGCTACCTCTTCACCATTCAGGACACATTTCTCCTAGAAAACGGCGATTTAGTGGTCAACAAAGACATGCTTACCTCAGCAACTTTGCTCAGTAAACCCTTGCCAATGCCCTTTCCTGTAGTGGAAATCAATAAAAGAAATATTTTTACTTGAAGAAATTATAATTTGCACAACCAAGCAACAACTCAATCCATATTTTATTTACCCCTGAATTCTTGCATCACATACAGGTCCTCCAGAAACACAGAGCGGCCCTTCCACGTGCTGTAGGTGTAAAAGTAAAGGCCGTATCCGACAATTGTGAATCCTACATGGACACAAGATGCAAGCAATCAAAAAGACAAGCAGGCAGAAAACCACCAAAAAAAAAATGAAATCCCTACAAATATAAAAGGAATATCTAATTGTGTGTGGTTTGGTGAATTGATTTCCAGTCTGTGGATGCTCAGTTATTGTGCAACGCCCCAAACTCCAGTAAGACCAAGGAGCTGGTGGTGGACTTCCGCCGGGGTAAACGCTCTCCTCCGGTACCGGTGAGCATCCAGGGACTGGACATTGAGATCGTTAAATCTTATAAGTACCTGGGTGTCCACTTGAACAACAAACTGGACTGGTCCGACCACATACACGCACTTTATAAAAAGGGACAGAGCAGACTCTTTCTGCTAAGGAAACTGAGGTCTTTTGGGGTGCAGGGAGCACTCCTGAAGACCTTCTTTGACTCTGTGGTGGCATCAGCCATCTTTTATGGAGTGGTCTTCTGGAGCAGCAGCATCACGGCAGCTGACAGGAGGAGACTGGACAAGCTGGTAAAGAAGGCCAGCAGCGTGCTGGGGCGTCCTCTGGATACCGTGGAGGTGGTGGGGGACAGGAGGATGATGACGAAGCTCTCGTCCATGATAAGCCACGCCTCCCACCCCATGCAGGACACTCTGGCAGCGCTGCACAGCTCCTTCAGTCACCGGCTGATTCATCCCCGGTGTCTGAGGGAGAGGTACCGCAAGTCTTTTCTTCCCGCTGCGGTCAGGCTGCACAACCAGCTGAGCTCCCAGTAGACCACTCTGACAACTGAACACTTGAACTGAACTTGGTCACTTTATCATTGAACTGAACTTTGTCACTTTACCATTCACCTGGTGCAATATTACTACGTATATTATGTGTATTTACGTGCAATACCTTTAAGTACTTTTCTATTCAGTATGTATATTAATATTCTCTAGTGTTTTACTGCTCATTTATATTTATATTACTTGTTTCTACTGTATTATTCTTCTTTTTATTCTTTTTATTCACTTGTGAGCAAGGCTGCTGTAATCCTGTAATTTCCCCACTGAGGGTCTAATAAAGGATTATCTTATTTTATCTTATCTCTTAAACCTCCCTTCAGTTTCAGCTCTGAAAAGGAATCTACGAACAACATCTGGCACGGGTTGATTTGTGAGGCGGCACTTGTGTGGTCATCGTGATTTGTTTGATACTAAATGGAAATATCTCAACAGCAAGGTCACACACCTGTCTGACAGGAAGCAACACGATAGAAACACTTCACCTTCTTTCGATTTATGCTCCTCCGGTACTTCTGCAACGAGGCATTCAAAGAAGGGATTTGGGCCGAAACCGTCCTGCTCCAGTTCTAAAGTAAAGCAGATAATTTACCCAAATGGCAGCATTTCCTCTTCACATTATGAGTAAACACATAGCGGTTTAAATGAACGGCAACAATAAACACATGCTGAGTGCTGATCAGGGATAAGGCACCTCGGTTCCAGTGCTTCACAGAACTCCCTGAAGCCCTCATGTCCTTGCATACAAACGAAATCAATGTTTGCGTGCAGGCCTCCTGTCGTGCCGCAGACAACGAACTTGTGGCGGACGGCGCAAAATACGTATCCAGACGGGGCTGTTTCTCTGAAGTTCCACATTTTATGCCATATTCTCTTGGGTGCACATTCTGGAGATGTGGCCTCAAGTTGCTTGTCGTTGAATGGTAAGCTAACTCTAGCTTACATAGTGTAGCGACCCTGGGTCAGGAAAGCTACGAGACGTTAGCTGGCTTATAGGGTGTTTATTAAGGGAACATAGAACAGGCTACTGTGGGCCGTAGCCTACGCCACAACAACAGCAAAACCCCGTGACGTCTGCTCCGGGTCATAGACTCTGCCCCGAACGGCTCGTCTCACACACACACACACACACACACACACACAAAGAGGACACTTCATCGCGGCCGCGGTTGCCAGATTCACGATAATTATCCTCCGAAATACTTACTTTTTTTTTTACATTCGAATATTAATTTTCGAATTTCGATTATTATTTTTCGAAAAATTCTGTTTTTAACAACTATTCGAATATATATTCGAATTTCGATTATTCGTTGACAGCCCTACTCCTGCTTCAACTAAAACGTCATCTCAGTTACTTATTAGAGCTTTCCATTTAGTCTCTCACACACACACTCTCACACACACTCTCACACTCACACACACACACACACACACTTTTATCAGCATTCATATTAAGTACATAATTACCTTCATGAGTTATCTTCACCTGGTCGGACATTTTTTCAAAAACCGCCAACTCCTGAGGAAAAATAGGGTTTTATTAAGTTATGTATTAATGCATTATGTAACCTGTGTCATTTGACAAATATAGCTACGCGCATGCAAATATTACTCACAACATAACGTCACATGCGGTATTTGTGAAGCAAAGCACGTGTTTAAAGTTAGTGGCATTACAATAACGAGGTACTGAGCCTCACCAATATCATTCTCGATATTTCTTTGCAGTCTTCCTTTGCTGCAGGCCGGACTTTGAAACGCATGTTTGTAGAAACTACCACAGTCCGCGCTTGACTCTGAACGACTGTCTCCCTGCAGTAGTGTGTAGCATGCCGTGAACTTACATTTACGTTGAGATCAGTCGACCAATGACAGTTCTCTCTACAGTCAGAGCTTGCGCAAGAAGGTGGAACGTGAGGGAGATACCATTTCCAAAACTTGTAAGGGGGTAATAACTATTTTCCTGCACGTAGCAAAATCCCGGACGTACCATTTCCAAAACTTGTAAGGAAAAGAGGACATGTCCGGGAAAAAGAGGATGTCTGGTCACCCTAGATAACCGCAAATCCTAACCACGTTGATGACAACAATGAATTCACAGGAAGTGGTTCCGGTGTTGAAATTATACCTTCAACATAAAAGGACTCTATTCCATGAAGAGTCACTCTCAAACGAGTTTTTAAATCTTGGCCGCAATGCTTAGTGGGAGTCGTAGTTCATTATTGTAGTCTTGAATTTGGAAAAATCGTACATTTACTTTACTTATTCTGGCCTGCCAACTGACCAGAAGCTGGGGTTAAATGTAACCAATTCTATTTACACATTTTATGTCATGTATTCAGTTTTAATCTGCTACATAAATCTAACATTACATTTTAACATTACTGGTTTATTCTCATTGACATGGACATATGATATGTACATTTACTCATGTGCAATTTTGAATGCAGGAGTTTTTACAATGCATTACTTTTATGCAAGTCAAACTTGTGATCAGTGATGACACCAAGAAGGTTGCAGAGAATACTAGCAGTTTGTTTAAACAGCTGCTCAGATATTGAATTTTGATAAACAGGGGGAAAAAAATTAAAATTGCAAACTGTACACAATACACAATTTCTTAAAAACCATCATGGAAATAAAATAAAAACACATTCAGACAAGGATTTCATACAAAATCTGATTTATTTTAGAGTAAAAAAAGAACATGGAATCAATTAGAATATAAGCTGAAACATTACAGATCTCACAGCTGGACCTGAGTTTTCATTGGGCATTAACATATTTACAATGTCTAGTCACATTTGCTTCATCAGTCAAGAGTTCAGATATTCCCCTTCATACCATGCCAGAGTTTACCCCTTTATGTTCAGCCCAAACAAATCACTTTGTGTGTTCAGCTGCATCAACATGGTAAAAGTATCCACTATATATACACACACACAAGTCTCAGTGTGGCGACTGCGTGCTTGCTCCAGGAGACTCGGACCGGTCGAGCTTCATCACCGCTTCGAGTGGGTTTGAAGAAATTGAGGTTGGGAGCACGGAGGTCTTCGCCTCCAAAGAGGAAGAGGCAGACGAGGGCAGAGATACAACTATGTACTTCTGCATTGGTCGTGAACCGGCCAGTCCAGGACCACTGCCAGACTCCAGTTTTACCAAAGGCTGCAAGGTCGAGGTGGCACTGGGAACAGTGCTAGTGACTGGTGAGGCTGACTGGGAAGAGCTGAGGGTGATTACCTGGAGGGAAGACGAAAAGACAGAAGTAAATTCACACTCTTATGATTTTAAAGAAAAGGGTTTCACTAAATCCCTTTACATTTTAAGACCAGTCAAGTTTCTAATTCTTCTACTACTTTTGTTTGTTGTATTTATATTGTAACAGTAGATATACGTTGTTATAAAATGTCATCACTCATGATGCTTGCATTGTTATTGCAGCTGCTATCTTATCAACATTGACAAGAGAAGGTAGAAGAGGAGATTTCCTGTGGTGGCGGCGCTGCAGAGCGACGCTGCGATGAGCGGAAAACTGAATTAAAAAAACAAAGTACCTGCTGAGTTGAGGAGGCTCCAGCACTGGTTGCCATGACAATGTATTTTGTTGCCGGGGGAGATGGCTGTG
This sequence comes from Myoxocephalus aenaeus, assembly GCA_038501785.1. Taxonomy (NCBI): domain Eukaryota; kingdom Metazoa; phylum Chordata; class Actinopteri; order Perciformes; family Cottidae; genus Myoxocephalus; species Myoxocephalus aenaeus. The sequence continues at coordinate 1,932,446 of JBAMJR010000195.1, forward strand.
ACGGGGTCCCCGGCCGAGGAGACATCAGAGTGAGGGAGCTCGGGACCTTAATGATGCTGGGAGTGCGCGGTCCTGCCGACCCACTTAATCCACTTTGTGACACAGTAAGGGTGGGACGAGGCTGCAAGAAAAATATTCATCGTTCATAACTGAACATCTGTGTGTTGAGTTGCATGTCCTTCTGCAAAGCTTCACATCAACTCTGGAGTGCAATGCCAAAATACATAATATATCATTGTTTTTATGGCATCCTTCCAGCTTTCTTACAACTATTTACTTCACTAAACATAATATATTTATATGAGTATTAAATGCACCTGTGTGATTGTTAATGTGGTTCTGTTGACTTGTTGAGCTTGCAGTGCTGCTTGAGTCCTGGCCTTCATCACATGAGAGCACAGCATGGGTCCGAGGTAACCATAGTCTGTCCGATACTGTTCCACGTTGTCAGGCTGAGGTCGGATCTTGGCAATAACACTTGCACAGTGTTTCTTTAAAAACAAAAGGCATTTTGTAAATATTAAACATATGTTCTGTAAGAAACAATTACTGATGAATGTCGTATTGTTTTATTGAAATGATTTGACTTTTATAGTCTACAAATATAGTATTTTGTGGGAAGGAGTCTACTTTTCAGTGCATCATAATCACAAACGTGTTACCAGTAAGAGGCTTTGGACATGGTCAGCTCCAATCTTATCAATATTGGAGACCACTGGTCCTTCCATCACCGCTTTGATGCGAACACCCTCTATAGTAAGCCGAGGAAGGATCAACGTCTTAATCACCTGCAGCGGAAAAAAATAAAATCAGGTTGGTGCCGATAGAGGAGTTAAATTATAAAGACCTATTTAAAGAAAACAGAATCACACTCACGTCAGGTCCTAGTTCAGAAAGTCCAGCGATGCAGCCGTAACGTGTCGTCCACTGCGTTTTCTCATCCAACCAACTCTGAAGAAACATATCTGGTTTAGCATGTGAAGTGTTTTTAAAAAGGTTCAAATTCAATGAGGGTAATATAAAAAAGTGATCACCTTAGTGAAGGTCTTGGTAATACGGGACTGGATGTTGTTGGTCGTAGTACTGAAGGTTTTACAACTTTGGGCCATGAGGCGAGCAGCAAAGTCTCGTAAAGCCCAGTGGTTGTCAACATCTGGTCGCAAACACAGCTGCTTACTCACAATACACGTCACCACAGCTGGGATGAGCTCATGCAGCTGCAAATACAGATGGAGAAATGTAAACAAGAGGATAAAAGTAAGCGTTGAGATTATACCTTTCAAAAAAAGAATAGAACATTTGTTTGTTTTCTGCACTCACGTATTTCTCCAAATACAGGGTGGGGTTGTCCATTAGAGCTTTGACCATCCTCATTAAATAAATCAGCAGTGCCAAGTTGTTTTGCACCACATTCACACGAACCTTGGAGGAGAACATAAAGTCAGTACTTTCGGCACAGATATGCTTCTTTTTTTTTTAACGAGGTGAGTAATGTTTCAGAACATTAGGAGAGGATGGAAAAGACGCTCACTCCTTCAGAAATGAATGTGCTGAATCTTGGAAGCATCTGATACAGTCCAGGATCTGTGGCAATACTCTGTAAAGCTTCCTGAAGGAGACGAGAGGGAACATTTATCAAAAAAGTTCAAACTGCTATTTGATCATTTTTTGACAGAATTCTGGAATGACACATACAATTTTATGTTGGCTGCAAATGCTTTACTTTATAGCCAATTAACGAAACTCAATATAATTTCTAATCAAAATGATTCAAGAAAAAACAAATCAGGTTGTTACTCAGCATGTAGAAAATAAACCATAGACAGAAAAACAAGACTTACAGCTCTTTTTGCCTCACAGGAGCCCACACACGCTTCTGTAATTTCCTTGTAGTAGAGCTGCTGTTCCACAGACAGCTCATGAGTGCTGCGCGGCTTCAACCTTATTAGACCCTTGTCCTTTCCTGAAAGAGACATATGTAAACATGGTAAAGCATTAGGGAGGGAAGGAGGAAGGAAGGCAGGGGGACAGGAATGTTAAATAGAGAAATGTTTAATTCTAATACAACACAAGATACTGACCTTTGCCATCAGCAGCGGTTGCCCCCTGACTCTTGCCGTGAATCATACCTTCCTCCTCCTGACCAGGTTTGACCACTTTGAGGGGCTCTGTAGATTCCACCTTTTGTTGCTCTTTTGGTGCTGAAAAACAGTAAATAAAACCCAATATTACGGATTTCCTGCAAATTTATATATTTTGTTGTCTTTAAAAGAGAAAGAAATGGGGGCTCACCTGGTGGTGGATTTTCTGGAATAGAAGGCTGCACCCCCTCAATGCTTAACCAATGGGCTGTGGATTTAAACAAGCATGGTGTATGAGTTTACAGTCAAAACAAGACAATATAATATACTGGAGTATGACGGCATGTAATACTGATCATCTGCGTACCTTTGAGAGACACATCTAGTGGCACTCTGGGGAGCGGTGTGTTAATAATGTCACTGAGGTCGACTTCCTTTTCCTCATAGAAATGAAGCTCTCTTCCACCACCACTTGCAAAGCGAAAAGGGATAAAGTCTTGCGACTGGAACCCATACAGGGGCTGTAACAAAAAGGAAACTTACTTAGAACACCGAAGATAAAATTAAACCAGAGCAAAAGACCCACTTTTAGCTTTTCCTTTGAACAACATCTATCAAGTGCTATAATATAAGTTAAAAAGAATGCAAGTTCTCCCTTACCTCCACGTTTTTTAGTTTCAGAGCATTATCTAGGTCACTGGTGGTTAATTTACGTCTCTTCCCATGATGCATGAATTTGAGAGCATCCTGAGTAAAAGGGAGAAACCAAACAGAAATAAAAATATAAAGATCATGTGTCAGTTATGCCAAAGACAATCAAGCATGACGTTTCAGTGCAGTTTACAGACCCACAAATAACATATCTGTATCTATCATCCCTGATTTACCTGTGCAATTTCTTTTATTCTGTAGCTGACTTCTTCACTTAGGGCTGCGCAGCTTTCCTCCTGTAACTGCCCCACTCCCACAGACTCTGCCATGGCCTTCATGGACTCTGTGGGCAGGGAGACCGAACACTGCTTCGGCCGACGTTCCTCCGCCATGGCTAACAAAGAACACAGGTCTGTGAATATCACCCCTCACATACACAACATTTCAATGGTTCACCGCCAGTAATAACCACTCAATGAGTCTGAAGCCACACACACACAACATCTTGACATATTATTTGACAAGCAGTCTTGATATAGTTGTGTGATGATTCAGCAAACATTATAGAGCCGATAGTTTACTTCTATTCCATCATTACTCCAATTCCCCGAATTAAATTATAAGAATGCAGAATTGCAGCTCAGCATTTAGATATTTTTAACAAAATGACTTCACTATGTATCTGCTTTGGGGAGACCATGATCAAAAACAACCACTTAAGAGGCCAAATCACATCACTAAAGAAGTTACAGGTATCCATGGCTGAGATGTGAGACAATGTGCATACAACTAGGCGATTCAATGCAGCGTTGTGGGATGATTACAAAAAGAAAGTCAATGTTAAAAACGAAGGACTCAGCTAGTGTTGGCAAGAGACCAAAACTACACTTTTATAAAACAAATGTTGCATTTGCCATTTTCGAAAAACATCAATTCTAACAGGAGTGTTAGGACGTGCATGCAGAGGTCTCCCCAGCACAGACGGAGGCAGTCATTTCTGCTGCAGATGCCTCAAGGAAATAACGTTATCGCCTTGACTACGTTACGCTACGTGATTTCATACCTTACTTACTAATAATCCTGCTTACCTCCACTTTGATGCTATGCTCAATCTTGTTTACAACGCACACGAGACAAATTCCATGGAATAAATACTTTTAAAAAGGTTTTATACTCCATGCGTGTAAATAAACACACCGAGCTGCAGAGAGCGGGTTCTCCACTCTGACGGAAGAACAACCAGCAACATGCAATACCCGAGCCACTTCTAAAGTACCGGTGTATCCTTGCAAGTGCAGCGACTTCATATAATACATCTAAACAGTGATGTTTTTAAGCCACTTAACGACTACATAATTATTTAATAAGAACTTACAGTGAATACATATGATGTGTTTTAGCTTGCATGCTAGTAACTTAGCTTCCGATGACATTTTACCTGTGTGAAGTTGTCCTCCCCTTTCTGAGTTTGAGCAGGAACTTACGCGAATAAAAACCGTCAATGTTGAGATTTGCAACAATAATTATTTCGCAAAGCTAATTCTTCTCTGTGAATATCCATCTTTCTATATAAACAACTAACTAATTCAAGGATTGCAGCTGGGACCTCCTTTCGTGAATTAGCGCTTATGTTCCGTCGCCATTTTGAGTCACGTTCGGTTGAGATATCGCGAGACTAAAATTGAGACAGCTCGACAGATCTGAAGTAACTTATCCGAAATCAATTACGGAGTATGTGTTTTAAATGGCAAAATGTCCAATACCACAATTAAATAGTTTGACAGTATAAGTTGATTAAATGCCAGTTCCTCTGAGGAAAGTACGCTTGACCATGAATTTATGAAGTACTGCGTCCGGAACTAATGTCATCCTCGAGTTTCTGCCGGGGACCTTATGATGTAGCAACGGAGACAAATGTCAGGAGCGTGGAAGGACATTACAAGAAGCAATCATGTATAGGTTTTTATTCCGGACAGTGTGCACGGCGCGACATTCTTCAGTCAGTGTATTTGAGTCGTGTGTGTTTCCAGCTAAATGTGACACGGCTGCAGCTCCCGTTTTAAGGTGAGTTTGTCTGTGAGTGAACGGGATACTTGAAGCACAAAGTGACGAGGTAACGTCAGATACTTACTGGGCTGTCATTTGGGTGTATTTGTGGTAAATACAAAGTGTGTGTAGTGACAACAATGCACATTCAAGATAGCTCGAAAATATGTTGTTCCCATACCAGCTGGGGACAGCTAATGTTGGCTATTAGGCTTCTTAACCTGCACGTATGCGGTAGGACATTTTGATTGACATTTCTGTGAAAGGTTCAGGTGCATCACTCGCAAGTAGTTTTTGCATTTAGTAATAAAGCATTTTCAGTGTTTTATCATCAAGGATATCATATTCATAATAAATCATGGTATTTTTAGGACAGTATTGCCCGCCTCTTAAAATAAGTATTGTGTTTTTGTATTTGAATTTGTAATAATAGTGTTATTATTATTCACGCTTCCAGGATCCCTTCTGGGTCCGACCCCTATGCCTATTAACATTGTTTTCTTCTCTAAACGCAGGGTTGCAAATGGAGGTGGAGTCAAAGCCCTCAGCACAAGTTCAGTCACACTCTGTGAAAAGAAAAATGATGTTGACAATTCTCATCAAGTTGAGAAAACAAATGCAGATAAAGACAGTGAGCCAACAGAAACTCCAACTGTGGTTACACAGAAAGCTGAAGATGACAGCAACATTATTAAGATGGCTGAACATAGAGAGGAGGAGCCAGTGGTGTTGGAGACAGATGAGGGAAGTACCACGCAGCAGCAGGTGGATGTTAAAATTGAGGAGGTCGTGGCAACACCAAAAGAAATGAAGACTGACGCAGCCAAGAGTGGTAAAGAGAATCTCCTCGACCTTCTTGGAGCCATGAAGGTAGAAGTAACTAATAAGAGGAAGCTCAAAAACATGATCGTGAAGCCAAGTTATGAGTCTACACCCAAGTCAAAGCCAGCAGCTATGGAGAGCACTATCAGTATGTTTCAGAAGGCTACAGTGGAGGCTTCATCGCAGAGGTGAGAGGGGGTTTGGAGTTATTCATCAGCTTGCATTGCCTTGATAAAGTGCAGGTTTCTTTGAGTTGTAAGCTGTATCACAACATTAGCAATGCAATGGTGACTTTCAACTAAAACATGATGAGATGACCACACGGTTACTGCTGCCATTCATTTCTGTTGCGAGTTTGATTGTTTAACCTGTAGTTTGTGCCTGTACACCTTATACTCACTTTACACCTTAATCTTGGGAGGATGTCTGAATCCCCGGCCTCTCTTCATCCACTGTGTTTTCTTTAGAGAGACACTGGCTCCTGAACTGGTTGCAGCTGCGGCTGCTGCTGCCTCCACTCTGCCTGACCACAGCCAGGCTGAGTCTGAGCTCCTCCGACAGCTGAGACAGCACGAGACCATCACTGAGGCCCAGAAGAAAGGGGACATTAACAACCTTGGGTATGTGTCTAGTACAGGTCTCCAGTAAAGGAATGTTAATGGACGGGATATTTAAATGAGACTGTGATATTTTATCTGCTTTTTCATTCTGTATAATGGGAAAATAAAAATTCACATGTAATAAACGTTAATCCAACAATATTTTCTCAGAGTAATAATCGCTGACATGAAAGTAGGAAAGAATCCCAACCGACAGAATGCTCGGCCAGCTAATCAGATCCGTTTTGATGACGACGGGCGAGGATACACGCATGACGGAGGGATCACTGCTGAACTGGACGGTATTCGGAGGAGGTAAATACTTTTTTTTCTTTTTTCTTTTTTTTTTACTCGTATAGGTTTTGAGATGGACCATGTATTTAATGTGCCTTTCATTTTTTTAGGAGGAACTTGTTCTCAGGAAAAAGACTTAACATCTTCTCTCCGACTACTGATGAAGATGGAGTTGAATCAACAGTTGGTAATAAGGAATTTTGATATCGTAATAACCCTACTTTTATTTATTGACAGTTTTTATTTTTTTACAGTGGGTGATTTATTGTGTTATTTGGCTTTAGAAATAAGTGAGAATTTAACCTTCATTATTGCTTATTATCATGAGACGTTGTCAAGTAGGCGGACACTGTCTCCTTCTTTGCTAAAAGCTCTTGATTTTAACTTCAGAACATCTGCTCATAATGGTGCTGTCATATTTTCAGCTCGACCAACCCTATGGGACATGGAATTTGCTAATCAGTTGTCTCTGTCGACCAACCTAACACCCCGCAACGGGCTTGAGGAAATGATCCAATGGACCAAAGAGGGGAAAATGTGGCAATACCCAATCAACAATGAAGCTGGTGAGTAATGAATGCAGTATTCTAGCTAAATGTAGAGAGGAGAACAAAATGACCTCTGACAGAGTCTTCTTGCTCTATGTTAGGCCTTGAGGAGGAAGCCAGTGTCCCATTCCATGAGCATATCTTCTTGGAGAAACACTTGGAGGAGGGTTTTGCCCGTCAGGGACCAGTGCGTCACTTCATGGAGCTCGTGGTGGCCGGTCTGTCCAGAAACCCCTACCTGACCGTCCAACAGAAGAGGGAACACATTTCCTGGTTCAAAGACTACTTCCACCAGAAAGAGGAAGTCCTCAAGGAGGCTGATGTTTATCTCAGCTGAGCTAAAGACGATTGCATAAGTTTTCAACAATTGTTGAATGTGGACACATTAAACTAAGTCCTGTTTACTCAGTGGGGCTTTGCATCTATGATCATTTTTACTCATACAGGTTGGATTTCTAAACTCTTCCAGTTGGAGCGGTGTGACATCAAGTCTGTGTCCTGTCTCAATGTTGATCAGACTACAGAACAACTGTTGAAATGTTACTGATACTGGTGCTTGTACAAAGAATACAGATAATATAAAACAACAAAAGTACAGGCATGTCTTTTGGCTTATTTCATTCGTTCAACTGCAAGTTGCAGACTATTTACTGACTAAAATGTCTCAATAGAGACACAAATACATGAACATAGATTTGGATTTGGTTTCCAAATCAGTTCCAGAAATTACTGTCATATCAAATCCAATGATTTTTGTGATACGCAGATAGTATAAGTGATATACAAGCATAGTTGTGTTATATTCTACTATAATTATGAATAAATGGTTTAGTTTTGTAACGAGGCATGTTTGAAAATTAGGTGCATTTAAAAAAAACAAAAAAAAAACAGTGTACTGTTTAGTTGGATGAATGGTTAAAGACCTTCACATTCAAAGAAAACAGGTTGATGAAAACATTTTTGTGTGAAAGGTCATCCAAACATCTGTGATCGTGACGAATAGTGTTTTCCCAGGCTGGTCGTAAAACAAGTATAACTTATGTGCAGCATCTAGGACCTCAGATCAGGTTTACAGTAAGAGGGTATGAATCCGTGAACCGTGTGCCCTTTGGAAAGGAAGTGCTTTTAAAGTGGGAACAAAAAAAACATGTTAACAATGTACCACTCAGATTCCTTTTGGTCTAAAAACACTCTGCAAGCTATTGTCTGAGAAAGTGTGGAAATAAGAGATTGGCAGTTGAGAGTGCCTCATTTCCACATTTTGTTCACTTTTCCTTAAACACATGATTGTCATGATAAGATTTTGGCAACACTTCCCTTGTATGAGTATAAAGTACAAAAAAAATGTTTTTGTTTGGCGTGTATAACGTGTATGCAAATATCCCACTAGATGGCACTACTCGCATCTATGGTCCATCTGATGTTAGGATATCTAACCATTTTAGCACAAGAACCTGGACCTAGATATTTCAACAAACAAGCTGCCTCTGCAGTGCAGTAAATGTGTTGCATTGATTGTATTAACCAGTATGAATAAACTGGATATGGTGTAAAAACATATTATGATGTAATGACAGTGTTTCACATTTAAGAAAACAAGACCATTTGAGGGGAAACCCAACTACACATTATAAACCTGTCACTATTTTTAAACTAGCACATCTGCAAATATATTTTACTGTGAAAACCACAAGGGGCCAAGTGTACTATTTAGAAGAAGAAAAAAACTACTCCCTGTGATCAGGTGGGCACAATATCTCTCAAAGCACGAGAGGGACTCAGTGAATGTTCCTCTGCCTGTATGGTGCATTTAGGTACCTTCAAAATGTACATAATCCAAGAATTTGCTTTGAAGATTTAGTGACTGAAAACCAGCTATAATGATTGATCACTTTTATTAAACGTTTCAAACCTGGTGCCAATAACAAGACGGCCTACTGTATTTTCACTATCTGCTGAGCCAATACAAACTTAAATTGTTGTTATGGTTGTAATGCAGGACACTGTGGCAGCATCTCACAGTAATTCATGGCTGAATATGTTTAACTCCTGAATCCACAGCTTCCAATGAATCTGCTGATTAATGATTTTCTACTTAATTATCTAAGCTAAACTTTTCTAACAATTCTAAATAAATACATTGCACATACAATGCACATTTCATTTGAAAACGGGTCCATTTAGCAATTTCCAACCAAAGAGCACTTAAACGCACCGTGCAGTTGTACAACTCAAAAGACCGAGCCTGTAAGTGGGCCTGAACGCATCATCAGACTCTGGACGGTTGTCATTATTGACAGAGCGGCAGACTTGAGAGTTGCGACTAGTCGGTGCAGGATGGTGTGAACTTCAGTGAGGACCTTGAACCAAACAGTTACATTACAACCCTCTCTTTATATTTACTACCTTAGAGCTGGAATCTGGTGTGAGAACGCAACATTTTTTATTTTATCTCTACCTGTTGATTTTCCATTAATTATTATTTTTTTTGCATGTGAGTGTCTGTGTGAAAGTGAGAGCGACTCAGACATGGCTGAGGTACCGCCACCACAGCCGGTCGAAATAGACCCGGAATTTGAGCCCCTCTCCCGCCCGCGGTCCTGCACCTGGCCGCTGCCCCGGCCGGAGCTCAGCGACCCGGCCAGCTCCAACGCGTCGTCCCCGGCTCCGTCGGTGCAGCAGGAGCCGGGAGGAAACCCCGAGTTCATCAGCAACCTCGGCTTGTTAGAGGAGGACTATGAAGAGTATGCAGAGCAGAAACCGCCTGTGCCATGCAATGATTTTCAGTGTCGGGAGGGAAACGGTGTGCATCCACATCACCACCACCACCACCACCATCCTCCTCCTCCTCCTCTTCAGCAGCAGCAGCTCCCCGGCCCGCAGCAACAGGTGCCTCCTCCGGGTGTCGCACCCCTGGGCAGCTCCGGCCAGAGGAAGAGCAGCTCGTCCCGCCGCAACGCCTGGGGCAACATGTCGTACGCGGACCTGATCACCAAAGCGATAGACAGCTCCCCCGAGAAGAGACTGACACTGTCTCAGATTTACGACTGGATGGTGAAGAATGTGCCTTACTTCAAGGATAAAGGAGACAGTAACAGCTCCGCGGGCTGGAAGGTGAGTAATCATCACGTTGAAATGGGATGAACTTGGGATGGTTTGATGGTCGAGATGTGACCATTGACCCCTTTAACGTCAGTCCAAAAATATATACACCAACATAAAATAAAGACAAGTGTAATTCAATGCTTTTAGCAGGAGAAAAATATTGCCCAGAACCTAATCTGATGTGCAGAAACCAGCAGGCAAACATTCTGATGACCCTTTGTGTCTGACTGCACTGATTTATCACTTTTTATTAAAGTGAGCCAAGAGAGCAAAGTTCTGTAGAAGCTGTTTTACTTTCCCTATGTTTTTTTTCAGTCTTTAGTTGAACATAAAGTCTCTTAAAATCACTTCAATCCTCAACACAGCTGTATAAAAACAGGCGTCGTCCTATTTTGCTGCATACTGTTTATGTATTATAGGACATACAGGGAGGCGTTTTTTCAAGACAATTCAATATGTCACAATAGGAAAATCACAATAATTAAAATAAATAATGGCTGAACTCCATTTGTTACATTTCCCTTGTGTTTTACCGACTTCCCAAACAACTGTTTTCTCCGCTACCGTCAGCCAAATATACCTTGTGTGACATCGCTGTGCTCAGTCAGTTCGACATGACTGAGCGATTGAACCCACAGAGAGAAAGAGGACACCAACAGGCCAATATTGAGTGGACATTCAGTGGCGGTGATGGTCATTCATCAGAAAAGATTAGTAATAGGAAAACAGTACTATCTCTCCCACCTCTAAAGTAAAATATGTCTTCCTTGTTTAAAAAAGTTATGTAATCCATGAACAGGGTTTAAAAATGCTGAATAGTTACTCTTGAATTTGGCTGCTGAACTTTGGTATGTCAGTAACCTTTGAAGTTTTGGAGTGGTTTCCTCTGTCAGTGTATAGCACACGCCTCTCTGCTGTGTCAGTGAGGACACACACAGCTCCGGAGCAGCAGAGGACCAGTCTGACTGACTTGGGGACATTTCTCTCTGTACAATCACTGGAGTCCAACACTGCAAAAACATTGGACATGTTTAGTATGGAGAATACTGGGGACATCAGAAAATGAGCAATCTTAGGTTTTATTATACACCTGTCAACTAGATGTTTGAGATTAGATGCTGGCTTCACCGAGCAACGGTTGAAATCTAGTTTGACTGATGAGAATAATGCGCAAGGTCAATGTGGATCAACACAGATTTAAGATTATACATTTAGCTATTCCAGAGAAAAAAACCTTCGGGGGCAACAATCTATCCAGTATACCCACAAAACATACTGACTCATGGTCTATGCAGCATTTCCACGTCCATGGAAAAACTGGTACAGTCCTGGAAGTTTACAAAGCTGTGCTTTCAGGCGTGGAAATGTATTGGAAATATTTAGCACAAGGGGAAAGCAGTAGCCTAATGCCTGTACAAACATGCTAATCCAGGTCTTAATATTGTCTCGCCGAGTGAGGAACTTACTCAACCATGAAGGATAGAAAGGGGGGAGAAGCAGACAGAGAAAGTAAAGTAGACGCTAATCAAAACCTGCACACGCTCACACAATTTGAGTCCAATTCCTATTTAATCTTTCCAGCTCTTCCTGTAACCCCTGTATCCTCATGAGACGTACTTTTAAAGTTACGTCAAGAAATGCCTTTGTGAAGACCGGTTCCATTGTCTAACACCTCCTTGTGAAAGGCTTGATCGCAGCTTCTATCATGACTTTATGGCTCTGCTAAACCTCCTTTTCAGAGTCTTTCTGCAGTTCTTCACTGACACTTTGTTCCATAGACAGTGGGTGCACTGGCTGGTGGGAATGCAGTCAGGTTTTTGCCCAGAAGCAGCGTGGAGTAAAGTGTACGGAGCTCCCCAACAATAACAGGAGGCGACACAAACAGCTCAATCAGTGTTGGGGAGTGTGTCGGAGGGGAAGGGGCTTGGGAGAAGGGAATGCTGGGAACAACGTCAAACATCCTCCATTCCTGAGCTGTTCGCTCATATCTTTGTGTCCCTGTCTTCTAGAGTTTCCTCAGCGGATGCTGCAGCTTGGAGAAAGGGATTGCTGCTCTTTATCCGTACACTTCCTTCTCTGCCCTCTGTCAGGCCTTCTGCTGAAGGAGCTCAGAGAGTTTGCACTGTCCTTTCAGCACCAATATCTGGAAACAATGGCATGCTCTTTCTTACTTTTTATTTTAGAATCCACAGTTTTATGACAAATGTCTATAAACTCCCAATACCTACAATCAGAATCAGAACCATTTATTGCCACATATGTTTTCACATACAAGGAATTTGTCATGGCGGGTGGTGCATAACATTAAACAATAAAAACAGTCCACAACAACCATCACCAATCATTTTTACTGCGGCCCCTTTTTTCATTGCGTGCCATTCATAGAAGCAGCGAATGCCTCAAAAACAATAGCACCAGCCTGTTTATCTTTGATATTAAACCAACACATCACCACTTCAACCTCTGCATTCCTAAATGTTGGCATGCTTGGCTGGGCCTTGGAACCACCGGTTTATAGTTATTTTTACACTTTCCTGTTAAAAAAACACGACGGTCCCCTCACAATGAACTATGATGCATTTCCTGCGGACTGGATGGAAAACAGTGCCATGTGTTAACATCCCCGCCTTGCAAAACATGAGGGTCAGGGCTGGAAAAAGAGGAGGTACTAATAGGAGGTACATGGATCATGTTTGTGCGTCTAATTCTCATTAGTCATTTTATTCCATTTCAACGTTCCTGCCACAGGCTTAAAGAAATATTCAGCCTGCTTGTTGTTATGTTTTGTGCCAGATCCTGGCCCGTGTATTGACTTTAGGATCCACATGCGTGAGGTTCCGTGATAAGCCAGAGACCTCATGGTGGGTGGAGGGCGTTGTGTTTGAACCTCAGTGATTATACAGCTCCACCTAGAAAACTGAAGGTGGGTGGAGGCCAGGACGAGGGCGACGCTGCTGCTGCTGCTGCTGCAGCGAGAGCTTCCTGTCTCCCTCATGTCATGGAGATTCTTTTTTGTTTTCCCTCTAAAAAATGTTGTGGTGATCGTAATGCCTTTACCACAAGAGAGGGCCCCTGCCAACTGGTAGACGTGGTTCCCCTGGGATATTGGTGAGTCCATGAGTGGCAGTGTGCAGCATGCAAGGTGCTTTACCATCTCACTGGTCGTGCCACTGTTTTTCTCAGTGAACTGTGACCTTGAATACTGGAACAGGAAGTCGCACTCCTGAGTTCAACTGACGCGGAGGTTGTGAGGTGTTCATTAACTTGCAAGAAAGTATTTTACCAACAGTTACATTAACTTTTTAAAGGTTATAAAATATGTAAAATACATTGGTTTGTGGTGCTACACAGATATATGACAGTATATATATGTATATATATATATATATATATCTATGGACCAGTGCTTTATGTATTAATATACAGCTTTTTGGCAGTTTACAGTAATGTGTGCAATCCCTATGAATTTGTTTTTTCTTACTATATGATACAACACGGATGTCAAAAGAGCCCCTCCACTACAATCAGTAGCCTGTTGATTGTGCTGTCTGGCTCCTGATGTTTGCATATGACCAAAACTAGTGAAGAGCTGAGTAGAAAAGCTCACTTTACCTCCATTTGAACAACATCCCCCAGATAAAATGACAGCTGATAAAAGGCCCTGCAAGTTAGAGATAGTAGACGAAGATTGGAGACGATAGTAGTGTCATGAAATAACATTTAAATCAGGAGAAACAAGTAAATGTAGAAAAGATAATTGCTTATTCTAAACAAATATACATGAGCTGATGAATCTGTAGAGACGATGGATGGATGGAGGAGGCATTGCGTGTAACAGCAGCCTGAGCGTGCTAAAGGCAGAGAGGCGATCGTATTTGGATAGATGACACCAGCTGATATCATGATTGACAGCTCCAACCAATGACAGCAAGGGAATTATGAGTGAACATGCATGATAGGAGTGAATGACAGGATGAATAAGAAATACACTTCAGGCCTAAGCATGCACATTAATAGTCTTCCTGTTGAAATTACGCTCAAGCTTAATGTTTCCCCACCATGTGACTGAAGTGTCTCATGTAATTTGATGACCAATTTATGAAATGTATTAACTGCGTATTAACAAAGACAACCAGAAATGTAAGTTTATTTAGATAACCCAGGTCAAAAGGCATTAGTCGTGTAGCTCTATAGATGGAAATGTTGTCGGTCCAGACTGAATGTTCTGCTCCACTATGTAAGATCGCCATTTGTGGTTTTAAGTGAAAATTTGTGACACACATTCGTGTTCCCCTCAGTGTGAATTGTACTTTTCATCAAAATGTCAGTTTGTCCAATACTTGATTTATGAACACTGATTTATGACCAAATACTTGAAAACTAATGACATCCTCAGCTTTACTTTGTGTTTAGTTTCTAATTACTGTAGCAAATGTTAGTACGCTCATGCAGTAATTTAAGATATTTAACACGGTTTCCAGACTTAGAATTGCGTCGTCATGTTAGCCTCTAGCTCAAAGCACCACTGTAGATTATTCACAGTGGTCTATAACATCCGAGAAAGGACATTTCTAGAGTTTCCAGTTTTTGTTGAGTAAAGGGTACATTTTTAAATCAATCAGGTGTTTAATGGTTGGTTTATGAGCTATGTTTGGGGATCTGACCTGAAAAGAGGCGGCTAATAGGGAAGGGGGGGGGGACACAATAGCTGCCAGCTATTTGTCTTGGGATCACAAGGTTAAAAAGGGAGGACTGTCCTTAACTTAAGAGGCCCACTGAAAGCTTCATGTAACCCCATGAAGAAAGGGAGGCTTGGGGCAGGGGCTTTCGAAGAGGAGCGACCGTGGCTTGAGGGAAGGAGGGGAGCAGTCAGCTGACTCGCTGGCTGTGGGCTGAGGCCTGTGTACAGTCTGCTGTCTACACGTGTTTGAGCCTGTGGAATCTGTGGCATTTGGATCTCTGCATTGTCCTCCAGTCTTGCGCAGGGTAATATTCCCCTTCTGTATTATGTTCACAGAAAGAGTGTGGCCTCAAGTCCATTATGCAAAATATAAAGGACATGGGTGCTGAGGGAGGCGAAGAAATATAGTGTGAAGAAAGAGAAACAGGAT
The DNA here is from genome assembly GCA_038501785.1 of Myoxocephalus aenaeus. Taxonomy (NCBI): domain Eukaryota; kingdom Metazoa; phylum Chordata; class Actinopteri; order Perciformes; family Cottidae; genus Myoxocephalus; species Myoxocephalus aenaeus. Next base: position 1,947,703 of record JBAMJR010000195.1, read on the forward strand.
CAGAGGTAACTGAGATTAGTGTCAAATCCTGTAAAAATAACGGTTGGCCTTTTTACACTGTAAAGTGTGCAAAGAATGTGTGTCACTCTCAAGATTAGGCTGAGGAAGATTAGAGATCAAGTTTCTAATAAGCTTAGTCTGAATATTTAGTATGACTGAGTGTTTTTTAATCAATCAAGCATCACGTGAGGATGTTTAAGTGTTTTATTCTCATTTGCCCCCTCCTTGTTTATCTAAAGCTGAGCTTGTAACACAAAGCTCCCCATTCCTTTTCATAGTACCACTTTGAAGCCATTGCAGAAGTAGGTCACTCAGTTTGATGCTCAGTGTTAATGAAGTAGCCTGCATTGTGCCAGGAGCCATGAAGAGGCGACTTGGTCTCCACACTGAGCTGGAGGGCTCTCCTTCTGCAGCAGCGCATGCCTTTTTACCGCCCTGTGACAGACAAACTCAGGTCCCGCATGCTCATTTTTTAACTTCCTGGGTCAGGGGAGAAAGGGGGAGGGGTGCACAGGAAGACTCTGTCAGGAAGTGGCTTGCCATTTTACTGCAATCTCTGCAAGCTTTGCTCTCCTATTCTCTTATTTACACCGCCTGCCTGCTTTGGGGAGATAGTGATATAACAGCAGTTATTAAAGATAACAGCATTGATTAATTGTCACCTGCAATTGTATTTTGCCATCATACAGTGTAAGATCAAGAAGCAGTGTGTTAACCACTCATTTGAGGTCAGGCAGTGTCAACTCTTGTTTCACCAGATTAGTTATTCGCCTTTTTTTACGAGTAAGATGTTTTTTCCCTTTTTTATTTAGCAGCTGGAGACATAGCTTGCTGCTAAATAGAATACCTCATGTGCCTGTCTTGCATTTTCATTTGACAGGAATAAGTCATATGTCTGCAGTATCTTTTAACAGAATTGTATCGTTATCAACAGATTGTTTCATAATTTTGCAGTCTGACCAATTTAGAATATTAATTAACATTTTATGTATTTAGGTTTGTATGTAAATGGATGTAATGTTCATCAGTAGAACACACTGGACATCACCTTAATTTGTCCCATAATGTGATATCTATCACCTTCATCCATCACATTATATTGTGATACTGAGTTCAGACATATCACTAATAGGAAGTCAATCTGTGCATTGACATTGTGAGCTACACAATCAACTAGTTGGAAGTCTCAGGGGACTCAGCCAACGCGTGGACGGCCAACAAACCGGTCATGAAGTGTACCACAGCTGAACCCTTTGTAGTCAAAGAGATCGGCATACTTCCTTATTTCACTGTTAATGTGATGTTGATTTATGGGCAATTGTTTCACGTGCTTCCTCATTCACTACAACTTTTTTGTGTTAATCCTTTGGACAGAAGCAACCACACAAACAATGCATTGAGGTTCACTGAAGCTCTGATTACAAGTAAGAAAATCATCAAGTCACATCGTCTCCCTTCAATATTGTAGTGTTAACTGCAGCTGCATGATGCCGCCACATGTATGTAAATTGAAAGCGATTCTCTTTTTCCCTCCAGTTTTTCATCACAAACTCAATATCAGGCCTCCTCATTGATATAATACTGAGTTACTGATTCAGGTAGCAGCTGGTCTCCAGCAGTGGGTCTCCTGGGGGATCCTCTCTGCCGTCTGTGGTTGTGTCTGCCGCTGTGCTGTATGTAAAACGTTTGGACCCGTTGCAAGTGAGGCCACTTTCACTGCACCTGCCCCTGCTACTGGCCCTTGTTTGTTTACTTATCGTGCGACCGTTACTGCAAGCCTCACGCTTCACTGCACAAGAAACAGCAGCTGTGTCACTTGGATTGTTTTGAAGTCCAGTAGGAGGAGTTGCTTCAGCTTGTCGTGACGGCATTGATCACAGAGGATGTAGAGATCGTTGGGTACATTTGAAGCGTTGCACGATGGTGGATGATTCTCCGTGTTACTGAGTTCTTACCGTGCGTCTGTGTTGGGTAGCAGCAGGTGGACTCCCACTCAGTCTGTAGAGAGACAACTGCTTTCCGCTGCACTGCATTTACAGCGTGCTGTTCAACATGTTGCATTTCTGAGGGCAAACTGAAAATAGATAGAAGACCATTCCCATGTCAGGCTTCCCTGCACCAGCTGACAGGATCAGTGCGATGTTAAAGCTCACATATTCTTCAGTGTAGAGAGTTTGTTTCCTTTTGTCAGGCTTGATATAAACTAATTTATGTATTCTGAGCACATACGATTCATTAAAGACCAATAGCATGATTCTAAAAAGATTAGACAGTAGGAATGATGCGGAATTGATTTTGAAAATACATTTTAAGCACATAAAAAACACACACAAACACAATGCAATATATTCTTTCCTCAAGTGAAGATCGGCTAATGGCAAATCAGCATTATATTACAATACTTTGTATTGAGATACTCTGTATATTACATACAGAGTATCTCAATACAAAGTATTGTAATATAATGCTGATCTTAACTTGTGCACAAGCTTGTGTTGGATTCAAATGACTCAAAACATCTCCTCTTACACATTTATGTCACTTAGAGGCCGACATAATCTGTGCATGGGAACTCCCCCGGTTGCCATGAAAGGTCAATAGAGAGCGTATAGATTTCTTAATGCCCCACATTCACATGAGCTGCCATGCAGTTACAGGTGCACATATGTCCCTCCTTCAAAGTTAGTTAAAAGATGAGGGCTGTAAGAAAATGTTTTTTATAGAACTTTAACAACAATGAAACGCATATAGGCCACCTTGGGTCTGGCTTTCCCAGACATAATGTGTGAATGGGGCACCTCCTGAATTAGTGAGGCAGGGATGTCTTTTGTTCTCTTTGGGCTGAGGTGAGGTCTGTCTCAGACAAGGATTATCTCTGGCGGAGTAGAGAATTCCCCTTCCCAGGGCCCAGTCATGCAGTCCATGATCTTTTGTAGGCACTAATCAGAGGCTACAGACATTTGCATATCACTAGTGATCTCAACTGTGTGTGAGCAAGACATGCCGTTTTGGTTGGTGGAATATAAATTGGTTCACAGACAGAGTCTGTGCAGCACACTGCTCAGATCTCAGGTCCTCTGCTAATGACTCATTTCCTGTCTTCCTCTTACAGTTTGAGATCATGTAAAAAAAAAAAAAAAAGAGAAAAAAAAAAAAGGGAGAGAAAAGGTCACGAATTAAACGAACACGAGTCAGACGGAGCGTTGCATTTCGAGGCCATGCAGTGAGCTCCGGTCTGCACGTGCAGGATGCAGGAAGCCGTATTTTAAAAAGTCGGTGGAGGAGAAGGGAGGAGTCCGGTTCACAAGGGGGAGGGGGGGGGGGGGGGGGGGGGGGGTCAGACGGTCCGACCCGGCTGATGCTTCTCCTCCTCTCTCTGTTCCTGCTCCATCCAACCTGTTTGCATGTCTCTGTCAGCGCCAGCTGAAGAGCTTGTGTTCAGCACACGGTGAACTCATTGACCCTAGCTCTGCCGGGAAAAAAACATCTCCCTCTGTCGCCCTCCCTATACTCACTTCGAACCCTGTAACCTCCCCCAGCGTTCTTTTTCAGGAAAAAATGTCTCATTCATGCACAGCGCGCTGCCTCCACTCTGAGGCTCGGGCTTCGCGAGTTGATGTATAGTTTGAGGTTGAACTTGCTGTGGTTCAGTGCCTTCGTATGGGGATAGTTAGCCAAAACAATACTCCCAATATTCTGAAGCTTGTTTTATTCATACAATTATTTGAAGTGTCATTCCAGTCTAAGTCTTGGTTAAGCAGCTACATAATATTTTTATTTATTTATTTTGATCCCTTTATAGAGCCATCTTCAATATATAATGAATCCTATATTATAATGCTCGAATATGAGTTGCATTCGGGTGATTAATATGCACTGACCCAAGACCAACATTTTTTGACCAGAGAGACCAGGCTATACAGTACATCTGTGTCCTGTGTGAGAGTGACCGTCTCTCTATCGTTGTTTTTCTTTCTGAGAGAACTACCGCAGGAGGCGCCTCTGCGTCTCTTTCAGAGTTCATAACATAGCATTAGAGAAAATGTACTGAATGAGGCTTTAGGTGTATACATTTTGGCCCAAGGATAAATGTGACCGCATACAAAAGTTGGTTAAACCCAAAGTAATACAGTCTTATTTAGGAGTTTTTTTTTTTATCTGCTCTTTCAGTAAAAAATTATCTGCTGTGCAGATCAAACTTGTTGTAAATCACAGGAAACATGTGATTATGGCCGACAGTGAGGAGGGAGCAGGATGACCACTAATAAACTCTAATGTTCAAGTCATGGCTTCAACTACAAGTAATTAAAGGACGAAAGCTAAACAACATCGATGTAAAAAGTTTAAATAGTTTAATGTGATAAAAATTACATCTTGACGTTATACAAGAAGAAGCTTAGTCGGATAATCATGCATGAGACTCATACAAGTCCTGTGAAAATATCAGTATAGTTTTATGTCCACAGAGATGATCCATATTATATATATATGTATATATGCATATATGCATTACTCAAACGCAACATTTTGAATAAACTTTGCGTAGCTGATCATGCCACTTATACAGTATATAATGTTTATAATTTTTGTTCACTTTTCTTTCAATATAGGTTCTTTTGGAGAAAAATCTTTTCAGTTATATTATTGCGCATTAAGTCTGTTTGATGTCATCTTTTATTTTGTTGTTCACCATCGTGTTCAGAAACAGATATATTGTTCAGCTGTACTGACGTCTGTCATGCAATGGTAACACATGTTTATTTAGTGTAAAATAAATGACACCACACATCCCGTCCATCCCTCGCTCCCTCATGCCAAAGTAACTAATGTCTTCTGCTGGAGAGCGTGAAGAGGGATTGGAAAATGCTCAGTAGACATAATACTGCTGCCGCAGGATATGGACATATGCATACTTCCTGTTCATCTGCTGGCTTTGACATCACACTCAACTACCACCTTCTTCTCCATTAAGTATGAAAAATGACAAACATTTCCTCTGCAGCAATACACCTTATTATTTCATTCTCAGGGACCACTCACAGTTGCTTATTTTTGCACCAAAGGGTTCAGTATTTAGTATTTAAACAACAACAACATCATTTATAATATTGACCTTTGAAAAGAAAGCCTTCATCTTTGGAAAATAAACCTTGTTGTGGAGTTATGGTGATGCTTCTAGCTGCACTGTAGCCTCTACATAACTTACAAATGATTCACTTGTTTCCCACCCAGAACTCCATCAGACACAACCTTTCCTTGCACAGCCGCTTTGTGCGCATACAAAACGAGGGAACGGGGAAAAGCTCCTGGTGGATGCTGAACCCAGAGGGGGGAAAGAGCGGAAAGTCACCTCGACGCAGAGCGGCCTCCATGGACAACAACAGTAAATTCACCAAGAGCAGAGGAAGGGCCACAAAGAAAAAGGTAATTTCTTCCTTCTATTACAACTCAATTACTCAAAAAGTTGGTTGGCAATATCATTGTTTTTCTCCTGAAAATGCTGCTGAATTTATGTTAAAAGAAAGAGTTTGACATATTAGAAAATACAGTTATTTTCTATCAGTTACTGACATGTTGTCACCTTTGGACATAACTAAGCTAGCCAGGATATTCCTAGTATAATGTTAAGCTAAGCTAACCAATTGGTGGTGGTAACTTCAGATATGAGAGTGGTGTTGATGTTCTCATCTAACTCTTGGCAAGCGAGCGAATAAGTTCATTCCCCAAAATGTCCTACTGTTCCCATCATTTTGATGTAAGTTAATAATACACTGGTAATTCGTATTGTAGCCGTGTAACCTTTAATGTTTTTCTGTCCTTAGATGTCTCTACAGGAAGCAGCTGAGGGAGGAGCAGACAGCCCTGGTTCCCAGTACTCTAACTGGCTGGGAAGCCCAAACTCCCACAGTAACGAGGACTTTGAAGCCTGGAGCTCCTTCAGGACGCGCACCAGCTCTGACGCCAGCACGCTGAGTGGCTGCCATTCACCTTTTCCTTCTGAACAGGATGACCTGGGGGAGTCTGATGGCCACATGATGTACCCTGGAGCAGCGGGGAGCAAGATAACCTCCACCCTGCCCAGCCTGTCCGAGGTAGCTGGATCCATGGGCCCACATGGCTCAGAGAGCGTCATGGAGCGCCTGCTGGATAACCTAAGCGTGCTGTCTCCTAAAGCCCAGCTCGGGTCTGACTCCTCACATTCATCAAATGCTGCCATGCTTCAGAGTAGCCCCTACAGCTCCACTGGCTTGACCCCGCACCCACAGAAGGACTACCGTAAGTGCATGTACAGCCAGGTGAGGATGAACTCCCTGCCCCCTGCTACCATGCAGACGCTTCCAGAGACCAAGCCGGGCTTTAGGGCTTATGAGAACCCGTATATTTGTCCTGCTGGCCTCCTCAAAGAGCTGCTGACCTCAGAGGCAGAAGCCAGTAGAGATACACGGGTGTCTCAAGTCGGGAGGGGAGGTTGTCTAATGCCCACGTACAGCCGCCAGAGCCACATGGGGTGTCATAATGGAGTAAAAATGATGACTCCTCCTCAAAGTCACCTAGTTCCTCATGTAAATCCACAAGTTATACATAGCCAGGGTCCTTCAACCTCACAAGATTTGAACAGCTGTAACATGATCCCCCTGACTAGCCTGACTAGTCTTTCAGGGCCCCCTCCCCGAATGACCAGCCTGAGGACATTCGTGCAGTTGCCTCGTGGACACCCAACACACAATAACGCTGTTTCGGCGAGCTACGGCAGCAACAGCGGCTACAGGGAACTCAACTTTATTCACCCACACAGTCATCACCAGGAGCGGCTGCCCAGTGACCTGGACAACGTGTCCATTGAGAGGTTTGAATGTGACATGGAGACTGTCCTCCATGACACCCTCATGGATGGCGGGGCACTGGACTTTAACTTTGACCCCACAGCTGGGCCTCATGGGTACCCCCAGAGGGTGAAGACCACCACACATAGCTGGGTGTCAGGCTAGGACGCATGGTGGGTCACAACAGGTGAGACTAACAAGTAGTCTGTCAGTAAATATAGTATATAGTAAACTATAACAAATAAAATGTCCTGTTTTCTTGTCCACGTTTCTCATCCCTGAATATTTTCCGTTCTCCCTCGCAGGTTTTTCTCAGCATCCCGCCACTGCTCACCTTCATTCAGAGACTGGAAAATAATGTAAATCAGCCGCAGCCGTCACGTTCCGCAGAGCATTTGGCAAAAACTAATTGAAATGTTTTTACTTGTCTTGAGTTGCAGCTTTATGTATAACAATGCATGTTATTAATTTATATTTAATAGAGTAAACAAAATAAGTTTACAACTGCATTTGCAGAGAGAAAATGAATGAGAGACAAGCCAGCATTTCCACACTAGCCTTGTTTTCAATTACCTGTCCAAAACTGGAAACATGTATATATTTGTTTATTATTGCTGATTTGTATTCATATACATTATGACATATTACATATGACAGAACATAGAATCAGAGTGCCTAACAAAATTAATTTCTCCAAATGTATGATTTGTGGCCAGTCCCACATTAGACCCACACTGCATAATCACCTTTTGATTTAGTAATGGACTTTGCAGCCGCCAGTCGGCCCACTTGCGGGACTTGAAATTGCAGTCGGGACACAATGACACAGTTATAGCTGTTTAGGGTGTGACCACACACTGCTCTGTAGGTGCTGGAAAGAGGTTTATAATCAGTTCTTTACTCGCTACCATCCAGTGAAATGAGCCAGTTTTGGGGTCATTTGGGGCCAACAGATCAGGATATATTATTATATAGTGTTTTTTTGTTCCAGTGCTTAAAATGTCAAGTTTCAAGTCTAGATTTGTATCATCTGCATATTGATACATATTAATCATCTGTATTATCTCCGCCAGGCGTATGCCTTTGGTGTGTGTGTGTGTGTGTCTGTCTGTCTGTCTGTCTGTCTGTCTGTCTGTCTGTCTGTCTGTCTGTCTGTCTGTCTGTCTGTCCACGGCTGATCTTGTGTACTACTGGACCATCAGCCTAAACCTTTTGGTGCTCATTTGACTGTATTGCTCATGGACCCCCTTGTCGGCTGTTGTGATTCGCAACATTTTTTTTTTACAGTTTATTGACTGCTGACCCCTCACTCTTGAATAGTCAATAGGGGCTGAAATTGATCAACAACTGTTGACTGGAAATTAAGTGATATTCAACTCTTTTTTTGTTTAAGAGGGTAGAGACGTACTTGCAGAAGGTCTGCACTCTACTGAGGGCACCTTTCTAGCTAAAATGGTGACCTAAAATGACCCAGAGAAAATATTTGGTGACTGAGAACAGGACATGTCCAGGAATAGACAACATCACATCGCATACTATAAAACAAACACCAATAAATCCAGAAAATATGTTGCTCGGTGTGTACACAGATTTCATGTTTATTCACAGATATCTTAGTATAGTGCTATCAAATTCAACACTCGAATGGAATATCAGCCATATCTCCTTACCATTAGATTTCATTAGAGATCGTGAGACAAGCTGCATCTCTGACTGAAACTAATTTTCATTCATATACTGTATGAAGGTATTTATTTATATTTTTGTTTTAATTGTAGCTTATAATTGGATTCTTGCTTTGTACTTTGTACAAAAATGTGTGCCTATGCTGTGTACAATGTATATATACTGTATTTGTATGTTACATGATATGCTGTATTTTTCAAACTAACATTGAAGTAAATTAAAGATTCATTAGAGATGTTGCCTTCTAAAACAGTTCACTGAAAGTCCGTATAAATATCCATTATTATAGATAAGTTTGAATGCTACGTTTTACGTTAATAGTTTACATGCAATAGTTAAGAGTTTAGAAAACGTGGCTGTCAAGAATAATACGACTCAACATCTTAATTCACCTTTTGGGACTCAATGTTGCTATCAGGGGACATCTTCCCAACTCTCATTAACATCTTTGATATTAGAACACGCTGAAAGTTATGAAAAACTGAGAAAAGCATGGTGAACAAGTTGAAATCAAAGTAGTTTTTTGTCACATTCTGAAAAAGGGATATTTTGTAGAATTTAGAGATTCTCACCTCACTAAAGATGAATGATACAGTGAGAGAAGCAGCAGATAGAGATCCCTAAACTGACTGCAAATGGATGATGGCCTTCAAAGTTTCGCTGACACAGCACACAATTTGATGCTGTTTACCTCCCAGCAGCTCCAGTTTTTATGCACCAAAGAGTTTCTACACTGCCACACACACAAGGAACGTGTGTTCACTGTGCCTACACAGCCTCACAGACTTATAATTCTGTACATAGTATTTCCCTTTGTCGTACATTTTTGTATATGAGGGGTTTAACTTGTTCTGATTATTTTGAAGTATTATACTGTATGTAGGATTGTGTTAGAAATGGTTGTTTACATATCTGAGTCCAAACCATATCAATAAATATACACTCATACCTCAAAATATTTTACCTCTGAAGTGTTGAAGGGATTTTTCCTGCCATTCTCCTCAGTAAGTAATGTATTGAATTTGTCTTCATTTTTGACAGTTTGTTTTGTAAATAGTTTTGGTTTTGCTTTCATGTATTTTAATAATTCTGTTTGGACCTGTTCAGAGTAATGCACCATCTGCCTTTGTATTTCTAATGTGTTGGAGGATTATAGCCATTAGTTTAGTAAATATTTTTAAAGGTTTTTAAAAAACATGAAATCATCTGTTCAGACAAAACTCAAGGAAAGGAATTCAGTAAACAGAATATAATTATATAATAATGCTACTACGTCTGCAATTGTAAAAGCTTTATCAGAAATAAATGTGTGATGGGAGCATTTTTATAATGGGTCAAATTGCTACCTTGAACAAATGAGATTTGTGATTTAATAAAGAGAGTGCATTGCATTTTTATATGTAATCTTGGACATTAAACAAATGATGAAACCCACTTATGTGCACACATTTTTCAAGGGAAAATGAAAAGCAGTCATATTTTATCATTGATACCCACATCCAGGTATAAATAATGCAGTTATCTATGTAACCCATTCAGTGCATAAATCAAAATGTGCACATGCAATTAAAGGAAGAAAAACTCAATGTTATCTGTGTGTCTTCATCATAGTAGCATTTTAAGGCAATATAATGACACCTAATGTTATAAGCACATCAACGGCATCTCATGTTCTGTATTCATTTTAAGTTGAATCAGTCTGCTCATATATATTAGTTTGGTCCCTGTGTAGCATTTTAGGGTTCCTACTGATTTCTGGAACATTTCAGGATGCTTCTTCCTTTTTCCTCTGACTGTGGTTAGTCTTAGCATCAGCGGTTGTAAGCGCAAATGTTTTCACTTTACTTATAATAGCCGTGCTAACATCTACAATAGTTAATTTATGTTGCTGCCCACAGACATCAACTCTTACTTCAGTCCAAGTGTTTTGGATGATCTTTACTGCATTGTTTAGTGGTTAAGGGAAGACAAGACCTTTGACACCTTGACCTAGAGTGAATTGAAGTTATTGTGCAACTCCAGAGTATCTCAAACAGTGGAGCTGGTTGTGAGGAGTGAGACTCGAGAAGGATGGACACCCGCATGGACAGCTCACATGCAGCCCACAGGCTCTCATCCAGATAGTCAAAGGTCATACCCGGTCGCACAGGTCACTAAGCTCTTCAAGTAAAGGTCGCTTACATTGGGGATTTTTAGGTTGGGAAATGGCAAAACAATAGATAAAGCCACGTCAGATATGAATCATTTAAAATAAATGTATCTAGAATATGTCACACGGTTATTCAGCTGTCCTTAAAAACCTTTAGAAAATGAAAATGTTACAATGTGAGAGACAGTGATGAGTCTAGATGTGTCATGATGAGTCTAGATGTGCCCCAACAACTGAATCATCCAACTCATTGAGGCAGGTGATTTGATGAGTGTTGATCCCTTAAATTGGCCAGCATCCTTTTCTTCCATTGCTTGTATAACTAGATGTGTGTGTGTGCGTGTGTGTGTGTGTGCGTGCGTGCGTGCGTGCGTGTGTGTGTGTGTGTGTGCAAGTCTTCCTGCAATGAAAGCACCATTGAGTCATGCGGCCATTCGTTATCCTAAAGGACATCTAGGTATTTATCTGTAGGAAGTGGAATAAATAAATGAAACGAGTTATTGTTGAATACAATTATTTTGGGAAACAAAAACATGCTGTACCTCTAACACACTACCTACAAATAGTTTCCAAGTTATCAACCCAGGGCAGGCCCCCAAATTAAAGGCTCTTTGGTTCCTTCACATCTTTTGATTATTATCAGGGCACATTTCTAATCCTTCCTACTGTGACTTACTCAGTCTCCACTGAGTCTTGACTAACATTGAAAGAGCTGTAACGTGGGTTCTTGCTGTTAGGTTTCAGGCAGTCTATTTAAACATTTAGCCTTTAAAAGAAACGGAAACCTTTAGTTTGAAAATATTTACCTTCCCTTATTAAGGCGTATGCTTCAAACATCAAGCGTCTTTAGCGTCTCAATGCAATGAATCATACACATGGGGACAATGGATGACACTTTTGGACGGTCCTCCTACGAAGAAAAGTCGTGGTGTAGCTGTATACAAAAAAAGTGTTGGAACTATGAGAAAGAACAAATTCAAATCCAGCATAATTCCTCAGCTCACCATGCCAATCAGGGCAGGAGGTGGTGGTGATTGTTGGATTATCAGTTTATAAAAGTACACTTTTGACAGTAACATGTTTTGTGGAGGGACATTTTTATCTGGTTGTTGTTTTTGGAAGTTCATAATAAATAGCCAGTTATGGCACCATTACCATTTATATGAGTTACAGTAACATAGAGGAAAACAGCATATCAATATGAACATAGGTTCTATGTTCATATTGATATGATATGATCCTATAAACACAATATAATGTAGTCCCCATAAAACAGATGAGCAGATTCATCTGTCACCTTTTCTTTATCAACAGGTGTTAATTAGGATTCTTAATTAGTTCCAGACTGAAATCCTGTGGTTGTCACTGAACATCTGTGAAACCTAGCTGATGGCTAAAAGTTGAGCATTCACATGAACTGGCTGCAACACATGACAACCCACAATTACATAATTACTTCCTGGAAACCGATTTTTATGGTAGCAAACAAGCAAAGAAATTGAAAATTAGTCATCTTCCATGTGGTCTGTTTCCTGTTGCCACCTGAAGCTTTTTCTTTTTTCCAGCCTGGTTTTATTAAGGAAGGGAAATATTGAAGCATATATTAATAAAGCAAATGGAGCCGGACCGAAAGCCAGTCATTAAGGTGTCACAACATCTATTCACACTTTGGTTTCTGTCAAACGTGACAAACTTGACATCAGTGATAACATGTTACAGCTACAATACGAAGCTTTGTTTAGTGTCTCCAACTTTGTTTGTCACTTTGAGAGCAGAATCAGTTAAACAGATCAGTTGTAATGCACACAGGAGCACATCCCAAAGGCCTTGCTATCGTAAGGAAACATGCATTATTATAATTTTATGTAATCTAAAAAGGTACTTTTTTCATCACTCTGTTCCTCCAACATCTTAGTAGCCAGTTTAACATCCACAGCCTGCTTCACACACAATTAATCACATAATGAGAGTCATTCAACAGCAGGGAGGTAGATCACAAAGCCTATACCCCTTAAGTGGTTGTTGTTTCCAAAGCCGCCAGGTCACCTCTCCTGCCTGACTGGTCAATAAAGTTTATTAGTAGAAGCAAGGTGGGTGGCTGAGTGGGGTTAAAGGGACACCCGCTGTCATTTATTTGTTTGACTGGGGCACGTCTTGTCAGCCTCATTGGTTACAAAACATGCTCTCTAACATACGTATGACCCGCCTCTAAAGTTACAATAAAGATCAAGTATGGCAGACTTGCAGGAAAAATTTTGAATTTTTTTTTGCCGAGAGGGGTGTTCAGACAGAGAACAAAGAGACTCCCTGTGAAACCACAACTTCTGATTTTTACATTTCCGTTTATTCATGGTATAAAAAAGGTTTGTACTCTTGCACGCACGGACGGACGCACACACACAGACGGACGGACGTGCGTGCGTTAACACGTCACGTCAACACTCCTGGTTGATGCTCTTAATTGACTCATAACAAAAGCAGCATAACCGCTGTTAACATACATGTAGGGGGAGAATGTTTGTTTAATGCTCAGAGCTGATGCAGATTATTCCTGCCATGTCTGTGTGGCCTGGAGGGGCTGCACAGCGAGCTGGGGTTGGGCTAATTTATCTGTGTGGCCCAGGCACAAAGCCAGGAAATTAGGTGGTCTGGGCCACTGGAGCTTTGCTAATGTAAAACACAATATGCACACGCACACCCAGCGTCCGACCTGCAATGCATCCCTGTATCTTTCAGAGCAAGGCCGGGATAAAGATGAATTCATGACGACATTAACCTGCAGCAGCTGATCAAGTCCCATCACATGATTCTTGAACAGGAAACAGGTCATATAGGGGCGAACAACTCTGGCTGGATCTTGGCATGGGGTGACAGAATCATAGCTTGCAATAAAGAATAAAAATCCTCCTACATAAAGATGCCACAGTGTATTTTCAGGCACAGTACAATGTAAATAACAAGTAAGTGTTTTTGAGAGGAGGAAATGGTCGAGAATAAAGTGGATGGCGTTATTTCTTTCTGTTGAAGAGGCACTCCAGCCATTTGGTAACACTTTCCTAAATTAAGACACTGATCTGAAATACTGACCCAATTTAGCATTTATGGAGTACTGTGTTAGTGCTATCTCTCTTATGTTACTGTTGGGTTATAAACCCAAACAAATTATAGTGTTTATAGTCACTTTTTGTTACTGATGTTAAGTAAACCCATATCCTTTGCAATTTTGAACGTTGTATGCTGCATCCCTGTCTCCCATACAACTAAACTACATTCTCAGTTACGTTTCAAGGGAAATGTCTTTACTCCCCGCTTACGGTCGCAGTTTGAAACACATGGTTGACATTGTAAATTGAAACAAAACAACAAAAAACTGCTCCAATAGTACTTGGTTAGGTTTAGACAACAAAAATACTGCTTGGTTAAGTACTGGGTTCACACAGGACACAAAAGGACATAGGGCTGTTAAGCACAGTGTTTTGTACAACTAGAAATACATTAGCATAACACATAAAAAATAAAAAAAATTGTCTGGTACTGACTGCGATGAAGGATACTTGAAGGTTATTTATAAGGACAGGAAGCCAAACGTAGTATTTTTATTTTTTTCCTTTGTACGAAGAGCCCATGTCATTTCCATGCAGACAATATTTCCACTGGTTTCTCTCATCTGCACTATACTTATTATCACAGGAAGTGACATCAGCTGCTTCTGCTTTATCTTATTCTTTTATATCTCTTTACCGTTAGTGACGCTGTTGTTTTCGCGGCACAGCTTTGTGACGTCTTCAAAGGACGAAATGCCTCTTCTTACTGAAGGGCCCCATTTCTTCAACTTTAGTCCTTTTAGACTCTTTACCTACACTCTTCTGTGAACAATCGCAACTAGAAAATAACCAATGTGACTCCATAGTCCATCTAGTATTTGCCTTTTCATGCACACTGAGTACCTAAACAATTGAAAAATCTCCCACATTAAAGTTAGACATGTACTGCCGGGATTAGATCGCCATGATTATAGTTCTTAAATCCTGGCTCCTTTCATGAACACACTATGCATGAAAGACAGTGAGATTGTGTTATTTTTGGCAAATATCAAGCACTGAATAACTTGGGGGTTTCAACACGACATGCTTGTTTATCATCAAAGTCATCCAAAGAATATATATCACACAATTTTTTCAGCAATAGGCTTTTCACAGTAGATCGTTCTTCTTTTGTGCACTGGTGGAAGAAGTGTTGAGATCTTTTACCTAAATGAAAAGCAGCAATACAACAGCGTGTTGAGCTGTTTTAATGTATAGGTCTGGCGGATTGATAAATGACAATCCACCATATTTTTTAAGTTGACCTATTTCCAAAGTGACCTTTGTAGGTCTCTAAAAAGTACACATTTGTCCTCTGAAAGGTAGCGGTTGGTTTAGATGTGGAGCAGCTGGCATGACACGTAAGGATGATCAGTTCAGTTTTAAATGTCCTGGTACAAACACCATACCAGCACCTGGGTACTGAATATAACTCAACCATTTTCATTATTCATGACACTAATTATACTGATTGTCGATTTCTTTCAAAAAGATCACTCGATCCTGATGTATATAGGGGCTCAACTGTATAACTTCAATACCATAAACATACTGTGTGTTCTTAGGGCGCTGTCAAACGTTAGTGCTAAACAAGGGTACAAGGGTGCCCCCTGTAGGCCAAAGGTTAAAGCATAACTGCCAAATAATAAAACAGCAACTACATGCTTTGAGTACATGAAGTGTAAGAGGGAAGTGAGGTATGCTTGATACACAATCAGAGCTTCAGACCTGTTAATTCAGTCCAATTTTTATGCTGATTCGGTCTTTTATTATCAGCAAGAATGCATTCTATATAGAAATAGTGACTTGTGCAGAGAGAACACAGTACACTTTCATTGTGCATACCCTTTATTAGTTACTATAGTTTAGCTATAGCATTTAGCACACCTTGGGTGGTGGAAGAAAATAAACAAAACAAGCTGAAAAAAATATAAAGATGTCTTTATTTCAAGGACTACTTGGCAAATAATACTACCATCAGAAAAGAATGGTAACATAAAACAGAAAGGCAGTGCGGACACAATTATGGTTGAAAATGTGACGTCAAAATAAAAAATAAAATAGCATTCAAATTAAATTGCCAGCATAAAGAGAGCCCACAAAGGCCCTAAATGTGTGTGTGGTTGGTGTCCTGTAAACATAAAACATTCAAGCTTTGAAAAAAGACGTGAAGCTACAACATTCTGTCATACTACACATATTCTGTGTACATTAAAACATGCGTACTTATACAGTAGGGGAGTGATGTCTAATTTAAACAATTAATATTGGCTGTGCGAAACAACGCACTTGCTTTCACCACACACCATCTTGGCGATGTCAACCAGTTATTACTTGAGCTGCATAAGAAACGACTTCGTCATTCAGCCGCAGTGTCACTATAAATACAAGACTGCAGCGCTCACACCTCCGCATCGCCCACATCATTAAACAAACTTTGCAAACTAGCAGTTTAAACTGTCACACATCTGCATATCTTTTTAGGCTGCATGGCAGATTAGCATCAAAGCACTGAGAGTGAAACATGGTGCACCGAGTCTTTTTCCCGAAGGTCATCCCAATCAAGTATCTGCTTTATTGCTGCAGGGGGAAAAGAGACAGTGACGAGGTGAACCTCTCATGGGGTCCAGTATACACATGTCCTAATTCTACGTCAAGGTACTGAAGGTATCAGAGATTAGCATTGCTAGCAGGAAAGGCAGTGTTTGGGCAGTTATCCATTACTTTTACTCAATCAGCCACCTGAATACCTGTCTAGGTTACATAGTATATATCTATAGTTGAGCAAACTGGTGAGACTGTAATACAAACCAAATTTCAAAAAAAGTGGGTGAACTGACAGACACTCTTTCATGAGTCGGTATCTTAGTAGATCCAATCAAAAGGTTCCTTTGGTGTTTGAGGGAAGGTCTCCACTTTTAATGTCAGTGTATATAATCAAACCCATTTGTGTTCAGAGCATTAATATACGATGCAATATAAATCTATAGGAAGCATCTGTTTTTCTTTTTTTTTTTTATACAAAAAAAAAAAAAGTATATTTATTCGGCCATTGACGACTTTGATGATTGTTTAAATGAATAAGTCCCAGTTCATCTTATTTACAAAGGGAGACCTGATCAACGCAACAGATTCAAAACGTGTCATTTCAATAGAACATGAACACTGTCCACTGTTGCATTTGTTTGCAATGTCTTTCAATTTATATTATCATGATTTCGTTCCCCTTTTGATAGCATTGTGAAACAATAGTGTTCAAGGTACAGTGGTGAAAATGTAGTTTATTTCACACCACCAAAGGTATGTTTTTAAAGAATAGCCCAATGCTCAATGGAAGGTTGATTTCATCCAGTCTGATTTATTTAGAGGAGGATTCAAGCTTCTACACTCTGCCTAAATAAATAAAAATAATAGAAAATAAAATCATCCCACACAGAGTCAACCACCAACTATCACACATGTAAGAAAGATCCATTGAGACGATACCATGTGAAAGTGAGAGTTCACGGACTCAGGAGACCCACAGCCATGGGAAGTGACATGACCAGAGACAAAAACCATGGTGCAGATTTGAACATCACACTGATTGCAGAGCAAATTGGAAGAATCCCTGTAACAGAGCAGAATTTAAGTTTAGATATTGTTTTGGTTGACGTTTGGAGGACAACCAAAGACCCAAATAACCCCAAAAGATCCAAACTCTACTCACTGTGATGGACCGCCATGCTGTTCTCCTTCCAGCTGCTGCCCTGGTAAACCCTGCAAGTGTAGGTGAAAGGCTTCTCATCAGCCAGCGGGGCCCAGGTGAGACGGCACAGATTAGGAGTGACCAGGCTGACGTTGCTCCTCCTGCGGTCCTCTGTGGACACGTAGATGACGGCATTGGGGTAGGTGCTGCCCACCAGGCGGCTGTCCTGCCGATACTCACAGTAGGGGCCGGGGACCTGGTAGGTAGGTGGAAACTCACAGTCCACCCTGACGTTTCGCTCCAGGTATGTTAGACACGGAAACATCTGGGGCCCACGAGGAGCGAACAGAAACGTGGACACTGGGTTCACTGAAAGAGATGCAAACATGGATGGGAATCACAAATGTGAAATGAAGGCAACAAAATACAGATAAATCCTGGAGACAATTCTGCTGCAGTTTGTGGGAGCACTTTATGATGGGATTTGTTATCAGCAGCACAATGAAGAGCCCAAACATAAACAAAAAGCTACACAATGACATGTAAATATTTAGTATGCAATGACAGCCTTGAATCAATGTGTGGATTGGTCTGTTTCAGTTTTGACACAGCAGCTTTAAAAACAAATGTGTTATGCAGAGTTTTGTCAATTTGCAGCAGTCACAAATGATCAATTGTGTTAACATTATGTTCTTTAAGAAGGCAGCACAAAAGTGTTCAATATTCATAAATAAAATGTCATTATGAAATAAATAAACATGAATAAAATGTGTAAAGTATCGTTTAGGAAATTAAGAATAACTAAAATGCAACTATTTTATACCATGTTAATGATATATGTGGTTAGTATCATGGTCCTTAGCTTTTTGTTTTTGTTTGTTTTCTTAGTTTGAAAGTCCTCTGTTCTTGGGTCTTGTCTGACTTTACTTCCTGTCTTTGTGTTTCCCGCCTTCGTGATCACCTGTCCCGCCCTGATTTGTTCCACCTGTGTCTAATCAGGCTGCTTTCGCTCTTTCAGTTGTCAGGCCGTCTGCATTTGTTCGGGGAGTTCCTGGTGCCTGTCTTCCTTGTGTCATGTTGGTTTGTTTCCTCTGTACTTTGTGTAGCCGCTGCCTGCTCCCTCAGTCTTGTTCCATCTTGAACATCTTTAAAACATTAGCTGCTGCTGTTAATACTGTCCCTTCCCGTTGATACTGACTCATTAACAATTTAACACTATTTATTCATGTAGCCTATGAGTTATGTATTTATTGAATATTGAACTCTTTGTATCACTTTTGCATATATGTGGTAATGTTAATTTAGGTCTATGCTGAGGACATGAGGGATGATGTCACTTTAATACAGAGGTATTTTGTCACCTACAGTATCGGCATTTGAAACTCCTCCCATCTTCTGATTCTGTGTCAAAGTATAACGTGTCTTTGTAATAAAGTCAGGAGACTATTTTAACTTCTGCATTAGGATAAAATCATCCCAATGAAACTTTACTGATCTCTGTGGTGAAATTCTTTAATGACACATTTTCTGCAGTATTATTGATTTTTGTTTGTCTGTCTGTCGTGGACAATCTGGATTTAGGCCTATACTTAAAAACATGCATTTTATGACTTTTCAGTTTTGCAACTAGATTTTTCTTTTGCAACTGCATTCATCTGTTTTTGTGTCATAATCAACCATAAGCCTTTTATAAAGCTAACTTAAAACGGATGAGTGCCCAACGTCAAACTAACTTTGGCTACAACGACCGCAGCCTAGATTTAACGATCTGCAAAATGAACAAATACAAAAACAAAACTGACACATACTGTGAGTTTGATGCGTTATCATTATCCTGCCAAAGAGGAGACAGGCCGTGGCGAAAAGGTGCAGCTCCATGGCGACTGGATGAATCAGATCAATAACCTTCACACCACCTCAGGACCTGGCAGAGTTCAACATGGGACAGCAACCCTAGAAAACCACAAGATGCTTAGCACAACCGTTTGGAGACACAAAGTATAAGCACGCAACCTTTACACTGTACCACACGGTATCCTCTAGCGCAGTGATGGCGGGCCTGCACGTCCTCTGCATCCCTCATGCAGAGGACGGACTACGCCTATGCGGTGTCTCCCCTTTGCAGCAAGCTGCCGATCTCCCCTCACTGTTTATGCGCATATTGGGGGTCCTTACTGCGGGTGAAAGAACCGCACGGCCATGCAGACATGCTCCAGATACACGCCAACCCGATCAGAAAATGAAATGTCCCAACACTATTTCTACTCTCTGCAGATGAGATGGTCTTACCTGGTATGAGGTCCTTGTCCCGAGTTTGAGCTGCGCCGATATGCGGGACAGCAGCAGCAGCAGCAGCATCAGCATCAGTGCAGCGGCGCTCACTGTTGGACTGAGGATGCTATTGCTCTGTAGTCTACGTTGTCACTCAAACATGCACACATACAGATTGTCTGTCATCCTAAAAATACCAAATAGTCATTTCACAGGACAGGAGTGATCCAGGAGCAGGGAAATAAATGTAACTTTAATTCCATTCATCGGGCAGCTCTGACCGGAGATGTAACGCTCTCATTAGTTCGCCGTGTGTGACTCATGCTTGACGCAGAGGTGAAGTCTTTGGACTTCCCACATTAAAAAGTTGATGAGCTGAAACTTTATACATGATAGCAATCAATTTAGATTTCATAGTGCTACTACCGCTACACCCATTCTTGTTTTGGGGAAGCTGTCGTATCTTGATGCAGCAGAAGAGTTCCCTCTGCAGGACAGACATTGGAACACCACCACATGTTTAATAATGAACGGGTGGAGAACATTAACCTCCTATGGCTTCAACAGCCCTGACTTTGAGAGTTAACTCTATTCTAAACTCATTCACCCCAGGCTTGTGGAGGGTTTTAGCTTCTTAGAAGTTAACAAAGTTAACATGAACCTCTGCAGATGACTCGTTTCTCCACTGCAATAAAACACAACATTTGATTTTAGTTTTTGTTCAGGGATTGCACATGTACAAATGCAGGTTTATGAAAATTTACATGGATAACAATATGCAGTGTACATATTTGAAGATGAATGAATAGGATGGTATTGCTATTGAGGAAAATGCTATTATCGTTTATAAGGGAAAATGAATTAAAAGTGCATATTTAAAAAAAAAAAACGGGTCATCCCTATAATACACAATTGACACCTTCAAAACTTAAGAAGCGTTTATATTTCAATCAGTCAAACAAACATTGAGGAATTGGAAAATGGTCAGTAACATTTCATTTCAACAGTGATTTATTGATGGTCCTGAAATAAGCATCCCAGCTGTTGTGTGTGGAGCCTTGGGAAGTCTGGTATGCAGATTGAAGCTGAATGTCAAGGACCCAGCTGTGTGCTGTCTGTTCATATCTGATGGACACTGTAGTAGTAGTAATAATGTGTAACAATGTGACAGTATTCTACGTTTCTAGTGTTCCAGTTTACAGTAAATGAAGTGTGCTGTTAATGAGCTCTGACAGGATAAACAGCACAAGGACAAACTGTGCAGTTGCAGTACTTCATTAAAGAACGTTAGCTTTGTTGGCTACAATGCAAACACACACATGTTAGGATTGCTCACCTCTCTGCACCATTTTAGTCTGCGGTCCAGACCATCAAACTTTCTACAAACATTGCAGATAGCAAAGTCTGCTGCAGCATAATGCTTTCGGGTAATTTCCTTCAAAATAGAAGCTTTTCTTTTTTACATAAGGAAAGCAATAATTCAGAAAATGGAGCATTGTTAATGTTTTTGTTGGTCAACCCTAATATGTTGAAAATGTGTTTCTTATACATGCAGAAATTCCAACTATACCATACAGTTCAAAATCAATACTTGGTGCAGTTTGCTAGTAAAATAGAAGTATAGCTTGATAGTATAGTATAGTATAGTGTACATCATTGACGAGGCTCTGTGTTTCATCTGCAGTGTATCAACAGCAGCGTCAGCAGAGGAGCAGCAGGGATCACAGCTCCAGAATCTTTAATGAATACTTTTGGCAGGGATCACTACACCTGCTTTATCGGCTTTTGATAGTGAAAAGAGAGCGGACACCATTGTAAAAAAAAATGCAGTGTTGATATATTAAATAGAGTACAGTGCAAAGAGACAGATATCCTCTGCTTTCCTCCGTGTTAGCTGTGGACTGTGTCTTTCAGAGACCTCTGCAACACTTCTGTCAGTGTCCTGGGAGACTGCTTCAGTATGGCAGTTGTTCAGCTACTGTCCAAGAAGGACCTTGACAAAATGGATGAGCAGTGTGAAGAGGATAAGCTGCAGAGAATAGAGAGGATACAGTGAGAGGATATAGAGGATCCAGTGGGCCTAGCTCAGCAAATTTGACAAGATGAATTTCTGGTTGTTGTTTTAGGCAACAGTAACCAATATTACATCATTGTAACCATGTCCTTTAACATATAGAGAAACATCTTGCCACGTTATATGTAGGCTACGTATATACCTCTCATTTACTAACCCTGGCCAAGCAGGGACGACCTACCGAGCCATGCTAGTGGTGTGGCTGTTGGGCATCGTTGGTCTGTTGAGCCGCCACTTTGACTGAAACATCTCAACAGCCATTGGATGGATTACCATGTCATTGAGAGAAGAATGATCTCCAGAGGAGGAATCCTGTTGACTCTGGTGTGTGATTTTGAGTGAAACAAATATTGTATTGATTGCCAAATAATGTGGTACGTACATCCTGGACTCAAGGAAGAACTGATTTGTTTTTGGTGATCAAAGGTCATGGTCACTGTGACATCACGTCCGTCCCGTTCTCATAATATCTCGGGAAGGCTTTGAATTCATTTTTTTCAAATTTGGCACAAATTTAGACCTGGACTGAAGGATAAACTGATTACATGTTAGTGGTCAAAGGACAAAGGTCACTGTGACCTAACAAACACGTTTTTCGGCCAACACAAGAATGCAAACGCTAATTCCGAGAAGAAGAAAAATTCCTGATAGGATAAAATGATAAATTAATGACATCTTAATGACAAACTTCAACTTGACTGATTGGCGGAGGCCAACAACTGCAAAGAGTTAATTTCAGTGTCAGATAAAACTGAATTGAATTGAATTAAAACACCTCAGATCTCTTCATCATATCGTAGTCACAAATAATAAAACTGTGCTTTACGGCTTTAGGACTCAGGGTGAGACACACGTACACGCTGTCCCAGCAGAACATACTCTAGATCAATGGTAGCTTTGACATAGCCCTCTAATTCATGCCCTCTGACTTATTTAATGTAATATTAATATACTTAGAAATGAATAGCAGAACACTAAAACATATATCATGTCCTCCTGTGTGTTCTTTTGTTTTCCCCTGTGATGTGTTTATTTTATGCCGACGTAAATGTAGTATACATCTTCAATTTACATTAGTTCAATTTAATTATCTGCGTATTAGTGTTTAATATATGTATATATTTTAACATATGTGGCTGAGAAACCTCTGCCATGCGTATTGTACTCGCACACTGAAAGAGGAGGAAATGTAGAGCAGCTGCTGAGGTGTCTCAGCTAATCAAACCCTCATCTCAACATTTCCTTTTTCTTTCTCATTCAGCCTGAATTCAATCTTTCAATATGAGGCCAGAGGTTTGTGTATTGACATGCGATCCTCTGTCCTGTGGTAAAACAGAGGCTCAAAATCAATAAAACTCTTATTCAATACTGATAAATGTCCCCAAAGTCCACTGGAGCAGCATTTTCTCCCCCCTTCTCTCTCCCCACTCCCCTTTCTCTCTGTCCCCCTCCCCTCCCTCTCTCTTCTGTTTCTTCTATACGCCGACCTCTACTGTATCTACCCCTGGCATCACACTGCAGAGCACTGAGGAAAGCTCAAACTGCATCAGACAAGGTGAGCATGATTCATACACTATTACTTGCTGCATATGAGCTGTGGTAAAATATTGAACTGTGCTCTGCACAATGCTTTTCTTTTAGTCTGGATGAAATATTAGGTTTAACACTGGAGTCAGCACTAAAGCAAATATTTGAATGAAGGCGAGAGTGGCTTTGCATCGAGAGAAACAAAATACAGCTGAACTGCTTTATGTATTTTATTGACATATTAAGCATAAGTAGGCAAACAATCTGCACGTGCACTCGACAAAGGTTTGCACAGAAATGTGCCATTGTTGGCAATTTACCAGTGAAGTTTGCAGTTCATCTCTTTGCAGCGTAACAACAGTGGGGCTATAGTGTGTTCAGTATTATGGTCCAGCGACTTTTCTCCAGTAACCTCTGCAGAAGTGTGTTAATGTCTGTGAAATCTGACCCCGCTCGGTCCAGCAAAGTCAGCTTTATTTGATTTGAACCTCAATAATGTAAAGACATGACAGCTAAATAAATAGGGCAGCTGTTTGGTTATGATGTATAGTCAATTAGTAATACCTGATCTGACTGTTTTATTCAATATATCTTTCTTTCTTTTTGCAGGGAACGTGGGAGAATGTTCTTCCTTGCCACAATTTTACTTTTTGGTAAGATCATTTATGGTTGACATAATGTGAATAGAGGACCTTTTTCTGATATTCGCACGTTTAAAAATAATGCCATTATGAATGATTTTCTCATCTGAGTTAGTTTTCTTTAGTGGGTTTGTTAAATATCTGATCCTCTCTCTGTGTTATACTACTCATAGGCTTTGCATCAGCCCAGAAGGTGATTCAGTTGAACTATTGCTCAATAGATGAGCACACACTCAGGATGGACTGCAAATATGCGGTTCCCGCTGAGTCACCAGAACCGTTTTGCAAGTATACAAACGGTGAAAGGCTCTTTGACACCACCGACCCAGACGAGGAGCAGCACGCCCCCTTCAAGAAGCGCGCCAGAGTCCGCATCTTCCCTGGCAACAACTGCCGCATGCTGTTTAGAAACTTGCCCAAAGGCAAGTCCAACTTCACCTGCAACATCAAACTTCCTGACTCTGGCACGGCGTCCAAAACCTCAGTGGTTGAGAAAAGTAAGCTGCTTGTACTCATGGTCATTGTTTACCTCAGCTGTGCACATCCTGTTTGTTTGTTTTCTTTCCCAAAAGAAATCATTTGAGTGACTGCCAGACAAAATGCTCCTCCTTCTGAACCTGCATTATTTTTGTCTGATTGCAGAGCTCCTCCTCCCATGCTCAGGGTGGAGTGTCCTATTACAAAGCTGCAGTGGCCTACTGCTGACCTTGATGACACTTCCCATGCTACTCGAAATTCACTGGCTGTGAACAAGGCGCCAAACTGCTGCATACGTTAAACACTGCGCCTCATAGTCATCCGGTGACGGCTGTGAGACGCTCCTGAAGTTGTGTGTCTGCACAAAGTGCACTGAGTTGAAATGAATACGATATATATTTGGTATGTCACAGGCCTGCTAACTCTGCATCATGCACTCAATACTAAGCACACGCACTACTGCATACACTTTATATCCTACAGTACTCTCACATATAAACAGTTATTGAAATGCATTAGATACATTATGTTGGATCCGTGTTGGTTTCTGACAGACATGTTTAACAGGGTGACGAGTAAAACGCATGAATGTGACTGAGTCTTCAACTAAAAGTCTATATTCTGTGATATTTCATATTTACATTCAGTAATTTTAGTGATTTTATTAAATGTAATGAAAGATATTCAGACTTAATAACAAGAAAGGGGGAACTATCTACGTGTGTGGCAGCAAATAATAAGAGAGACTTTATAGAGCGATGAAAACTGCTTAACCATCGAGCAATTACAATTTTCTCAGCCCAAAAGTGATGCAACGTTGCGCTCCGCAATGTGACATTATTGCTGAGTATCATCACTCTTTAAGGTAAGCAATCTATTTCGCCTGACTGAAATCTGTCCCCTGTGTCTTCTTCTTGGCTGCCAAAGATGAGGGCAGACAGAGGCGACCTTGTGCCACACAGGCCCACAGGTGGAAGATTGCGTTGTCTTAGTCGATAAAAACTGGGCAGGGCCACGGAGATAGCTTTGGCAGGGTTTAATCTAAAGACGAGCAGAGAAACAAAAACTTTTAAACAGTTTTTGACTTACTACTTACGGATGCATGAGCAATAAAGTCTCTATTCTATTCTATTCTGAGGAGAGGATGTATAAAGTCCCTCGATTATTGTGACAAAGAAAAACCAAAACACAAACTCAGTTTTTACTTTGCCTTTCACTTGTGCCTGAAACACATGATCCATGTTCAGCCGAGGCTTGTTGTCATACATATACAGTAAATGTCTGAGCGCTATACGTTTAGTCAGATCCACATGGTTATATTTATACATGGACTGAATATGCTGTTTATGGTGCAATGTTTTCTCTGATAATGTAAAGGGTTTTTACTTGTATGAATGTATCATAGTTGAATAGGGGGTGTGTAGCCAAAGCACAATCATTTAATTGCACTAAGAGGCACTGCTGTACTATGTACTGTATAATGACAATAAACTGAATTTAAACTTAATGGCTTCAAAGAAGAAGAATTTGTATTAAAAGAAACTGACCAACCAATCAAATGAGTTTGAGCTCTAGCGTGCATGTCCACAGTTAGTGTGTGCATTATGCTGAAGGGGCTGCTGGTATCCTGTAGAGGGCGGCACTGGGTCGAATTGGATTGTACTTGAAAGTGTCAACATTGCAGGGATAGCAGTCATGAGGAAATACCAAAGTTTAAAAATATGCAAAGCAGGGTATTGCGTCCGAGCAGGAAGTTTAGGGATTAACAGCAATACATCAATGAAACTGCACTCACAGGCTAAAATAATATGTGTGTGTGTGTGTGTGTGTGTGTGTGTGTGTGTGTGTGTGTGTGTGTGTGTGTGTGTGTGTGTGTGTGTGTGTGTGTGTTTTTACAAAATCCTAAAAACAATTCCCCTTCAAGTGAGCGCTGCATTACCACAGCTATCCTCACAATGTACAATGTGTAGATTTCTCTGTGGAGAGCAAATGTTTTGTCCGTGTGTTCACTCTCATGACTGGTTACTGTTACCGTATCATGTTTTCATAAGCCATATCGACAAAAGTATGTGGACAGCTAAATACAATGTGTGGAAGCCCAAATGTTTCAACCATTTCTAATCGTTCGACAACTCATTTGAAACTCATAAAATATGTGCATTAATGTGCAGCTAAAACATCATCCACACTTTGAAACCTGGCTGCTGAAATTTACTCCCAAAGAGCACGAGAGTGAGCTTTAGGCATTCGGGATTGGGTGATAGGCCTCCGTTGGGGTTCCAGTTCATCCCAAATATGTTGGCTGGGGCCGAGTTCTTCAACAGACTCAGAGAGACTTTTCTGAATAGATTTCACTTTGGGAGCATTGTCATGTTAAGATTTCCCTTCACTGTAAATTAGTGGGAAAAGCTGATCAGTCCAAGATAAATAAATAAGTCTTGGTGTCCCCATTTTGGCCACATGGTGTAATCTACACTTACAGAGTCAAAAGATATAAGAGAGACACTAATATTTCTTGCTGAGGAGAGAACAGATCAACTGTAAATGTGCTTTGTATTCCCCTTGTGGTTAATTCCACATACAGACAAATAAAGAAACTCATCCAGTCTTGAGTCAGCATGTTGCCTAATCACTCTGCATTCACAACAACTTGTGCAACACATACTGTACTAAAGTACTGCTGTTTAGTACTCAGGTATTCCAGACAACTGACTCATGCCCCAGACTTCTTTCAACTGAATATAAACCAAGGCTATGTTTATAGAAATTTCATTTTCACACTTGAATATCACAGGTGAATATTTTTTATTTATTAATGGTGTTATTAAATAAATTAAATCATTGCCATGTAGGTACATGCATATACAAGAAACATATAACAGCCTATGTTAATGTTGTAAAACTGTATATCTGCTGTATGTGGAAAACTTTAAATCAAATACCATCACATTTACTTCATTGAAGTTTATTGAACCTTGATATGAAATGTTGCATTTTACATTTATCCACAGTATCAGTAGTAGTTTCAAATACATTCTTCATATATAGTATAGTGCTGTGTAACTATAATAGATGCAACTATAATACCATACTGTATGGTAATTCAACCCAATAATGGTTAATTAATAATATAAATGATAGTCTAATAATTGTTTCATTGCCATTAATGTCACATTAGTTGTCACTGATAAATAAACATGATAAAAATCACAGCTCAGAGCAATCATTATTATATATTGGCTTATATTTTTCCAACATATATGATCTTACTTATCACAGATTTATTTTTGATCTTTTAAAAAACATTTAAAGAATGTGACATAATGTAAATCTCTTCTTGCTGCATGCCAATTTAACTTCTGTGCTATTATAATGTGGTGTGCACGCGGTAGAAGACATATCTGTCAGCACATCAGTCATCTGACTCATCATGGAAAACATTTTTAACAAAGGGTCAAGAAAGAACTGAAGGCATTTTTTTTAAATGTGTGTCAGTGGCGGAGGGTTCAATGCCCTGAACCCAGCCGGTAAATATCACCTGGCTCATAAACGACCGACCTCTCACACTTTTCTCTCCGCGTAATTGTGGCTTCCTGCTCCGTTCCAGTCAAACCTGTTTTTCCACTCTGTCGTCACGAGGAGCACCTGAGAGGATCGTGTTACCGGAAGTTCGCGAGCTTGTTGTCACCTGGGCCGACTCCTCAGGTGAGAGCGTACACGGTTATTTTGGACAGAAACGTCGACACGGTGACTTAATAGTTGGGAAGTATCATCGCCCGGTTGTTTAATCGACTCAAGAACGGGTTTTTCAGGAATTTATGTGACTTTCCCCCGCAGGAGAATAGTTGAGAAGGGACGTCGTCGTGTGGCAGAAAAAGGAGCCAACTGGTCAACATGCGCGTCAGCTGGTTGGTTTCGGTGGCTTTGTTCTTGTTCGCAGCGACAGGTGAGTGATTTTGCCGCTATCTGTTTTTAAGTTGGAAGAAAGTAAACACTTAAAAGTATTTCTTGTTGCACAGTTTAACAACAATAGTAGCTATTTGATGTCCCTAAACGTCACACGAAATGTTTGTAGCTTTGTTGTCGCTCATCATCCTCAAATTATTCTCGGGCCTGGTCCTGCAAACAAAATGTTGGCCTGTTCTTCTCCGCTCAGGGTGACAAGGTAAAGTTTAGTGACCATGAAGTGGGATTATCTTTTGAAGTCTACAATTTGCAGGATTTTATTTTTTATTTTTATATACAATATGACAACAACGGAGCATAACCTGTAGGCCTGCTTCTGCCCTGGACGCACTAAAATGTGGAAGCTGTGGAAAGATAATAGTAGTTCCTATAATACACATTTTTACTGAACAGGTTCAGTAACAATTTCCATTGTAATTGTCATAAATTTAGGAAGAATGCTCTACACGCATACAACATGTGCTTCCACATTGCTGTTCCTGTAATTGATGGCCTGTTACACATACAGGTAGATGAAATATTATCGTAGCCTCATTTTAAAACGGGTTCACTGAGGCCACTGTTGGATCAACAATGAGCCCACTGAAGGCCCCTGAAGAGAACCATACAGTACTGTTTGTGTGTGTGAACAAAACGCAGGGTTTTAGCTTTCCACTCGCGTGTAGCTCTATACATTTGTGTCCAAATTGTACTTATGTACTCTGAATTTGTGAGATATTTACTGTGTTCACAATTCAAACCGCCACTCATCATATGATCAAGGTATTTGCATTTTTATTTTTTACTTATTTCCAGTGAGTAACCTCTGACTCAATAATTCTTCAGACAAAACTATGTTGTAACTATCAACTTGCAACTTTACATTCACAATCTTGACTTTCATCAGTGTAGATGTTTTCATGAACATTATGAAATCTACAGTATATGTAGTTCCCTTTCTCTGTGCTAATGCAAAACACTTTTTGAACAACAAAGATTTTGCATAAACAACATCATAGGACTCTTGTAGGCCTTGAGGCAAAGTGGTTTGACTAGTTCAAAGTGAAAGTCAAAGTCAGTTTTATTTGTCACTTCTTCCATATTGTGCAAACATACAGAGGACCTGAAATTATGTTTCTCTACTGTCTGAACAAAAGTGAATAGTGCAACATTTAAAAAAGTAAAAAATAGACAACATATAACATATAAACATAGTGCAAAGACATATAAACATAGTGCAAAAACAGATTAGGAAACTATTTAAGTGTGCATTAATAGCAGCGGTCAGACAGTTTAGCAGCAGAGTCTAGATGTGGGAGTGGTGAGGTAGAGAGTTCAGCTTCCTGACAGCTTGGTGGATGAAGCTGGTTGATGGCCTGGTACAGTTCACAAAGTGCCGCATTTCTGTCGCTGTTGTTAGGGGTGGGAGCGATGTAAACGGCGACTAGCAGAATCGCCGTAAATTCCCTCGGCAGATAAAAAGCACGGCACCTTATGATCATGAACTCCGCCAGTGGTGAGCAGTGTTTACGTACCACGACAGCGTCCCGACACCATGCATCCCGGATGTAAACACCTTAACAGACCTGGAGGGTTTTAATGAAGTATTTCTTCCATCAGTGCATCTGCAGCACACTCTACTGTATAAAAAAAGGACCCTAATGCTTTAAAATTGTTGCACTGAGCAGAATTTATTTTTGCTTATAGTTTAGTTTTCCCCCGACCCCGAAACTTCCAAAGTATGCAAACAAAGAAGTCATGGAGTGCTCTGGTTTCCTTTTACACTGGAGGCTTATCTCCAAACCAAAACTGTGACTCTGTGGCCTTATCTCAGCTGAGAGGGCCTGTGAGAAACATCTGCCGGGTGTCGAGGAAATCTGAGTGTCATTTAAGTAGCTGCAATACAAATGCCATTTGTAAATTTGAGTCACCAGAGAATACTATTGCATGATGTGGATACACATACTATTTTAAAGACTTGCTATATGTATATTTAATCTTGTAGTATATTTGGGTGATGTGTAGAATGAATGACTTTGCACTCAGTTAATGGTTAACCGGCTCCTGCTGCTGTTCCCTGGAGTTAAAGCTTCTCCGTACACCACAGGCTTGTCAGACAACAATGTAGTAGTTAAATGGGACACTTAAAGTAGTGGCAGTGTGGCGTAATGTAAAGTGGTGCCATAGATGCATATATAATATGACTGTCTGCATGCATTAATAATGTAGTGGGTCGTGTCTCTGTGGTTGTAGCAGCACTGCTGTGACTGAAAAGACAGTTTCAGACGGATCGTTGAGTTTCACCCGAAGTTTTCTGACTCAGCGGACAGGAATGAAACGTTTCATTGTTGTCCACACCCTGGTGGCGTGTGAGCATGCCGAGTGTGATCGTTGACATAGTGTCATACGGTTGGCATCTGAATTTATTGGTTATACAGTGCTGGGTCTTTTTACCCTAATGATCAGCTCACTAACAATTTAATAATGAATTTGCCCATTATTTCGTCAATCAATTAATTGTTAAGTTTATAAAATGTCAGAAATGAATAAAAACTGTCATTTTCTTATTGGCAAATTGGTTCATTCAAGTTGCTAATTTGATCAAACAAATAGTCCAAAATTAAAATAGTTTAAATAGTTATTTTTTCAGTTTACCATCATGGAAGATAATGAAATCTAGTAAATATTTACATTTTAGGAGCTGGGACCTGTGACTCTTTGGCATTTTGAAAACAACTAATTGATTATCAAAACAGTTGCTGATTTAAGTAGTACTGAACATAGTCATGTCTGAAACTGCTGCTCATGATGAAGCATGATTGCCACATCTTTCTCCTATCGATCATCTTTTGACGTAAAGCTTACAAGTGTACGTGTCTCCACTTCAAAGCACAGCTCCGACCTCAAGTGTTATTCTCCCATGAAAAACTAAATGTAGAACTGATGCTGCTCTCCATCCTAACCGAATACACCTCAGTCCTCATGTCTGTTGCAGCTTCATTTGGTCATGCTTCTGAATATTACAACAAAGAAGGCTTTTATTTTCCTCCTCAACGGCCGTAACCTCAAATGATGGAGATCAAAAAAAGGCTTTCGGTTGTTCTTATAACAATTCCACTTTAAAAATCAGGATTTCCGCAATTGTCCTACTTATGGAATACACATTAGTCTTTAATTTGAACCAACATTAGACCCTCATGCAAATAAGTTATACATTTTATGTGTAAAATAATGAATATGTGCTCATTAAGTTTGTATAGTCTACTGTAATATCTGTTCACCAATGCAAATCACAGGAATGTATTAGAGTAACAGCATGTTATGTAACTCCAAAGTGTAATCACGTGTTTTTCTTTCACTCTTTGGGTGTCCAGGTGCAAGTGGCTTTTCAGTCACCACCACCAACTCAAATGTGCGGGTGAAAGAGAATGAAGGTGAGTCATTAGCTCTGTTTTTAAGAGGCAAAGATGGGACAGTTGGCTTTGCCATTGCTGGGCAGTACTCCTGCTCACCGTTTTTATTCTCTCTGTGATGGAGAGTGCAGTTTTGCACTGGAAATGACTTCGATAAATGTGTGTTGCTTTAAAAGGAGAACAATATTAAGCCTTTTTTTCCCGAACAGTAAGAATGTTTTTATTATGTCCAAAGCTGCCATAGCCTCAATGTATAGTTACATTTTTGAGGAGGAGCACATTGGCTACGGCGAATGCATCGGCTCCGTTGCAACATTCATATGACCTGTTAAACAAAGTTAGATTTCCTTTATAATATCTTGCCAGTGAAGTAAAGAATGCTTGTGATTTTGACTTATGAGTGTTTACTGAGAAATAATTTTTAAATGCATGCAGTAAACGCAATTTAGTTGTTTTATATTTTGTTATTTTAAATGTCATATTATACAATTTAAGTGAAAACCTTCACAGTATAGTCATGTGTTAATTTTGGTTGTAATGTGAACTCTGTTATTTCAGGGACTGACCTTACGTGCTCGTATTCAGCCGACTTTGGTGCAGACGCCAGAGTTGAGTGGAAATTTAAGAACCTGAAGGGCTCACAGACATATGTGGTTTATGATCATAAAACAACAAGTAAGTAGATGCACATTTTGATCCTGTTTGTCTGTCGCTCTGTTAGAATATTACTTAGAAAACTACTTTAAAAGATTTGAATGACATTTGGTAGAAAGCTGGATCAAGACACAACCAACAGCAGCCACACCATTTAAAAAAAAAAAAGCATTTTGTTTTTTTTGTCTTAACTACTGAGCGATGAGATGTTGAATTAAAAAAAACACACAAACTACATATCTCAACCAGTCCTCAAAGACTGTGTGTTCTCGTGTCCCATACTCAGGCATATGTTAATCACATAACATGATATGACACATAATTCCAAAATGTGCACTCAGAATGCTTTTGAGTCTGGTTTTTAATGCTGCCACTCTTCCACAGCGCCATACGCCAACCGAGTGACGTTGTACGATAGTTCTCTGAGATTCTCCAAGGTGACCCGTGAGGATAATGGAGTGTACGACTGTGAGGTTTCCGGCAGCACAGGCCAGTTTGGGGAAGTGCGCGTGACGATGACTGTTCTGGGTAAGGCTCCTTTTGTAATGAGCGAACACGTCTCTCCATTATATGGCCCGACCATACAATATGCGTTTGTGTACTGTTATGGAGGTTGTGTATTACTGCACATGTGGAGACCAGCTGAAAACTGAATGTCATGTCCCACAGTGCCTCCATCTGTGCCCATGCCTCGGGTCCCCACCTCGGTGACGACGGGCCGGACGGCCATGCTTTCCTGCCACGACGGAGTTGGCTCCCCTCCATCCAAATACAAGTGGTTCAAAGACGGCACCCTTCTGCCCCCTGACCCCAGCAAGATTTCTGGCTTTAAAAATGCAACCTACAAGCTAAACCCAGAGAATGGCAACCTGGTCAGCTTCAACCTATGACTGCACCATCTCTGCTGTGACAGTTATTGTCCCCATGGCATTTAAAAATATACCTGTCTCTCTGTTTAGGAGTTTCCCAAGGTGACTAAGATGGACTCCGGTCAATACGTCTGTGAGGCTTTCAACGATGCTGGTCCTCCTCAGCGCTCTAAAGCCATGAAAATGGAAGTCCGTAAGTACTCTTCTCTTTTAAAAACATGCTTTAGCCTGAGCTTCAAATTCAAGAGACTGTCATCTTAACCAGTTTCAGCCGCTGCGTGCCGAAACTTAAAGGATAGTAAACGGGTTTGGCAGCTTCGAAGGAGCCAATAGCAACTGTAATACTCTTCATTAAGATACTACTTTCGTTTTAAATTTTCCTTTGATCAGTTGGGTGTTGCAACAGTTTTGGAGTTTGATTCTTCAGCTTTTGCCACACCATGGTGTTTGACTGTAATGAACCTCAAATTGTGATGTTTCCTTCAAGGTGACCTGAACACTGGAGGAATTGTTGCTGGGGTAATAGTGGCTCTGCTGCTCGTGGGCCTGCTGGTATTAGGCATTTGGTATGCCCACAAGAAAGGATATCTGCCCAGTGAGTTTTCCACATTATATTAAAATCGTTGCATTTACTGTGATCATTAATATTCTAATATTCATAGTTGACATTACCGGACACCTTGGATAGTCTGAAACAAGTCAGAGAAGGTACTCCCATGCACTGTCGGCAAAAGGTTTATTGAAAAAGCAACATTTTGTTCGTAAACTCCCTATGACGCAACATCTTTATTCTACTGGCTACAAGCTGAAACAACCAAAACATTTAAATCACAAACTTCATAAGTACACTATCTACTGTTGACACAAAGCATACATAAAATGACCCATGCTATGCATCTCAAGATCAAGAGAATATAATAGAAACCTAATACTAGATGGGCAATATCAAATAAGTATTATCAATTCAGACTCAACACTACCTGTCGGTTACAAAAGAGGGCAGACGTTTGATGTCAGTTGCACATTATTAATATGTAGCAAGTTCTTTATCCCTCTGACGTTGTTTCCTTTCTTTCCTTTACAGAGAAGACTGAAAGGTGAGACAATTTTCTTTTCTTTTTAATACTTTCTAGACTTCAGCAGCTCATCTTTAGACCGACGTTGCACCGTTTCCTCTGTGAAATGCAGGTTTAATTGGTCTGCTCTCGCTGCGTCTAGCTCAACGTGTTCTTTTTATTCTCCCTGCAGCAAACCAAAGCCCAGCGTGGTCTACCAGCCAGCATCATCATTGTATGGTGGTGGTGAAGATGAAGATGTAAGTATGAGTGGTGTTGTTATTCCAAGATATTTATATCTTATTCAGGCATGTTTGTTGTTGGCTAAGGATAGGCATGTAATACTTAGTTTAGTGTTTTTAGTTCAGACTGAGAGCTGGAGGAAATTTTTTTTGGATCTGATGTGTGATATGTTTGCTTTCAGGGGGAATTCAAACAGAAGTCATCGTTCGTCGTATAGTCTTCATAAACGACAGGAGATCACCTTGGTTTAAAATGTCTCTCCGCAAGGTAGTTTTTATTGACGTCTTTCTTTTTATTTGCTCCTAAGTTGCAGTTTTTATAGACCAGTGTGATTGTTGACCTGAACTGTTTACTTTTTTGTCTCCGATGCAAAAAGGTGCTAGGATGAATTCACGACAGGCAGGTTATGAGACCACTTTCATATGTTGGTAGGTTATTTTAATAGCATGAGATGTGGCTACTGGAGACCCTCTTTAGCCGCCGACCGGTTTCCATCTTGATGTTTGCAGCGTGTGTTTCTGTAGAGCTTCTGATTTTCTGTGGTGACTATTACATTTTTTTTATTTTTCCCAAATAATGCATCTGTGTGTAAACATATCAAATCAAATGGAGTACAGATACTCCCTGTACTTAATATAGGAAATCCAGGTAAATTAACTTATTTTAGAAGGAAAATTGACTCATTAGTCCATTAAAGCGTGATTCAAAACTTTTTACAGCTACATTAATATTACATTTAATGACCCACCTTCATTTCCTCTTGGACAACTCTTATCAGTCTTGTGTATTTAAGCTAAACCATTGAAGGAGCTTATTTATCAAAGATGGATCATGAATTGAGTGTCTCTCAAAGGTGTTTTAACAAACCACAAAATTCCTGTCATGTACAATATTTTTTTATTTCTAATAAAGTTTTTTGTAAATACAATACTGTTTTTACATATGTTATTGAATACTCTACTCCTGCTTGTATGATGATCATTTTAGGTGCACATTCTCTTTTACACATCATTTCTAGTTGAACTAGTATTACATTTATCTGGAAGTGTTGTAATACGTTTGTAAACCTCTGACCCACATCGGCGAAGCCAATTGGTGTTTAACACAGCGAGGACTGACTGATCAGTAAATGAATGAATGAATATATACTTTATTAATCCCCGAGGGGAAATTTGGTGTCGGGGTAGCAGCAACTTACAACAAAATAAACAAAAACAGCAGGACGAAAGATAAAAGATATATACAATAATAATAATAGAATAAAATAGAAATAGCTGGGATTGTGCAAAAATATATATATATATATATATATATATATATATATATATATATATATATATATATATATATATATATATACATGTTGTTAGTCAGAGGATCTGGCAAGCGGTGATTTATTATAAAGCCGTAATGCCGTTGGCAGGAATGTTCTCCTGTATCTGTCCTTGTTGCAGCGGAGCGTGAGGAATCTCCTCGAGAAAGAGCTCCGCTGACCCTGCAGTAGGTGGTGGAGAGGGTGGTCCGGGTTGTCCAATATGGACAAAAGTTTCTTCAGCGTCCTCCTCTCCACCACCTGTTCCAGGAACTCCTGTTTGCAGCCGATGATGGAGCCGGCTTTCTTAACTATCTTGTTAAGTCTGTTGGTGTCACCGGCTCCAATGCTGCTCCCCCAGCAGACGATGGAGAAGTACAGGGCGCTGGCCACAACCGACTGGTAGAACATCTCCAGCATCTTGCTGCACACATTAAAGGATCGAAGCTTCCTCAGGAAAAAGAGTCGACTCATCCCCTTCTTGTACACAGCGTTGATGTTGTTCTTCCAGTTCAGTCGGCTGTCGATGGAAACACCCAGGTACCTGTACTCCTCCACCATGTCCACGTCCTCTCCAAGAACACTCAGAGGTCTAGGAGCAGTCGCCTTCCTCCTGAAGTCGACCACCATCTCTCTGGTCTTGGTCACGTTCAGCAGCAGGTGATTCTCGCCGGCCCACTCCACAAAGTCACTCACCACTGCCCTGTACTCCTCCTCCCGTCCATCCCTAATACACCCGACCACCGCAGAGTCATCAGAGTACTTCTGCAGATGGCATGACTCAGTGTTGTACTGGAAGTCGGTGATGTACAGGGTGAACAGGAAGGGTGACAGAACAGTTCCCTGTGGGGCTCCAACATCACTGACCACCGTTTCAGACAGCACACGGCCCATTCTGACAAACTGTGGTCTACCTGTGAGGTAGTCAGTGATCCAGGTGGACGAGTCTACCCCCACCACCCACAGCTTCTCACTCAGTAGCAGTGGTTGGATGGTGTTAAATGCACTGGAGAAGTCAAAGAAAGTGACTCTCACAGAGACACCGGTTCCATCCAGGTTCCATCCTGTTGAAACAAACAGATGTCCGTTATGATGCTGCACCTTTTCATGAATTGGAAGAGTGGTTGCAAGTTAATGATGTGTTGTACAAGTTTTTAAATGATTACCAGCCTGTTCATAAGCTGTCGTGTGCAGCTTTATCGTTATGATTAATTGCCCACACTGTTGTGACATGATGGTCCTAATATTCATTAATTCTACCTCCCAGACTAAAGTTATTCATTTGTTTCCCTTGGCATCTACAAATTCTCAGGCCGTGTATTTAAGTGGTTTGATAAGGTCAGACTTCAATCATGGGTTAATACAATCTTATCAGGTACAATATTTACAATGGGGGTAGACTTTTTCAGGCTTTCTACATTGCTTGACCTTTTTAGTTGTAGAAAATAGAGCTGATGAATCAGCTGATGCTTGCAACTTTGCTTTATGTATTGGTTAATAAAATATTAAACTGAGTTTGCTGTCGTGACAGGGTCATATTCAACTTTGCATCAACACAGTCTATACAATGCTTATCTCTGCCATTTCAGTTTGTCTTTTTGTGAAGGTGTCAAGAAAATGACCCTTTTACTGACATGATCCCTGGCTGTAAATTAGAGAATTTGAGGTGACGACTGACTGCTTATTGATTAAATAAATAAATAAAAAGACAAATGCAAAAACAAAAAAAACGTATACATGCTGACAGACCAATAATATATTACTGACCACAGCAGGTTAACTCCTACAGCTTGAACAGCCGCACTGCCTCACATTTGAATTGGCTTTAAATCTAATGCAAATACATTCTCTTTTCAGTGATGTACCCAGGTGTGAATTTTTTTTTCAGCCGAGTACCCCTATGCAGTGCAAAGCATTTTTTGTTTTGGTTGAACAAATGATGTAATCCACAGCAGTGTGCCATCAGTGTCTGATTTAATATCAAATACATGCAATTCAGTTTTATGATCTTACACTTACATTTTATTGAATATTTATTAATAGCTATTTTTAAAGGATTTTTTAATGGATGCTCATTTTAAATATATATATTTTAAATCACACGTACCCCCTGGAGTGCCTTCAGGTACCCCCATTTGAGAACCACTGCTCTAGATTGTTCACATGCTGCATATTCTCAACACCCTTTTATGTCCATACAGTATCTAGACCACTGTTGAGACATTGAGGACACAACACAACGTATGCAATTGACAAGTGCAGTTTACATCTATCTTGCAAATTGCCAGAGGACCCAGTTAACCCAGTTAATATTGACTGTTCAATTCACAAGAGTGCAATATTTCCATTAATTTCCATAATATAATTAGACACTTTCCTTATATTAACCACAACAACGTTATCGCTGAAGGGGAATACTGTAAAGTGCAAGTCCGCGGTGTCAACGAAGACAAGTTTCAAAATAAAATTGATTCACTTAAATATATAGTATACAGATACTTCAGTGCCTTTTATTTTTGGGTTACAATATCATAAGGCTTCCTTTTCTTTCTTTTGCCCAGCTCATATGAAACTGTAAATGCACCAGTTATGGGCAATAAGGCCAGCTTCTGCCATTTGATCTCGCCACAAACGCATTTCAAAATAAAATGCATACTCAATTGAATAGGCAACCTAAGTAGATAAAAAAACAAAACCATTACAAAAAATGTTTAAATGTAATATAGTGACATGTTTATAAAGCCATGAGTTGCTACGGCAACGGAAGATGGCGTGCTGCTGTATTTGCTGTGTACTGCGCATGCGTGTTTACGACACCCACTTTCGCAGACAGGAAGTGTGACCAACTTTTTCCATCATCCAGCCCTACCTCTACGCTTTTCATCTTGCTGCCTCAACCAATGTGATTAATTTAAGCGCAAAAGGGCAACAACAGCGCGTCCAACCGAGACGAGCGTGTGCTACTCTCAGTTTAACCCATATTCCGCCTGAAGAAACCCACAGACTTCCTGTCCTCTCACAGATCGGTGTACTGCCGCTTTAACTGAAGGGGCCGCGCAGTTAGAGCTGCAACGTTTTACAGGCTGAACATCCGCTCACTCAGGATCCATTCATAAATAAGACATCGTGTGGAAAAGGAAGCTCATACAGCATCTGTTTTTTTTTTATTCAGTTGATCGTGTCCGAGGGACGAGCAGGAACCAGACATGTTCACCTCGGTCGGGGACTGTGAATCGGGGGCACGGCTGGGAGGGCAGAAGTGACTTCCCATGGCTGACCCCCCTGCTGATGGTTTTGACTTTATGTGCGAACCGTCAGGAGGCAGCTGGATCTAGCTCACAGCATTTGTCTAACCCAGAGAAATGCTCGTTTCCTCGGAAGGGTTGGTGTTTTGTACATACTTCCGCTTTACTCAAGTCATCTTCGTTTAAATAGTCTACCGCTTCCATCCCTCTTCTTCTTCTTCTTCTTCTTCTTCTTCTTCTTTTACATTTTTTTAATAAATGAAAATACACCAGAGGAGCCGAGGACCTGCCATACCGATGGAGCTGTGAGTTATGGCAGCTAAAGAGGACCTGTACGCCAAAGTGACGCCGCGGAGGCAGCGGCAGAGCCGGCCGAGCACCATCAAACATGGGACCACTCTGGACGTGTTGCTGTCCATGGGCTTCCCCAAGACCAGGGCGTGAGTACACAGCTGCACTGTCCCAAGACACACACACACACACACACTCGCACACACACTCGCCCTTATAACGAGGTTAAATCAGGCTTCCCAGCAGCATCACTCTCCAGCCAAAGTTGCATGCCTCCTTATCTTGTCTCTCTGTGTCAGTATCATAGTCAGATGATCTGAAGCATCTCTGCAGCCGAAAGGAGACATGTCTGCTGTGCTAAGCATATTGTTAAATATGGCACACATAGCCCATGGGGCCATGTCAGATGACCCCCTTTTAAACTGTAGTTTCTGCTCTGGAACCCACAGCCAGATTGCATGTTCCACTACAGGGTTGTGCAATATGATTCAATGCATTTTAATGTTGTACAGTAGGTAGTGGAAGTTAGAACTATTTTATAGTCATGTAGTTTAATGTGCTGTGTAATAATGCTTATTGTTCTTATCATCTGCAAAGTTACCTGTAACTGCA
This sequence comes from Myoxocephalus aenaeus, assembly GCA_038501785.1. NCBI lineage: Eukaryota > Metazoa > Chordata > Actinopteri > Perciformes > Cottidae > Myoxocephalus > Myoxocephalus aenaeus. The sequence goes on from JBAMJR010000195.1 coordinate 1,987,762, forward strand.
AATAAAGTCTGTAAAGTAAATGTAAAAAAAAAAACACACCTAAAAATACTCAAATAAATACTACTACTACTTAATAATAAATAGGTAATACATTTGCGTCAGTACCGTTCCTGTACTGTGGTTCCTTTCCACCACCAATGCAACAGAAACACAGCAACATCACAATATACTATACCTATGTACAGTACTTTTGTGTCTGCGGGTGTCTATACGTGTCTATCTTTCTTTTTTTGGGACATATTTCCCACTACAAAAGAAAAATACGAGAGATGCTCAGTGTTTTCTGAGTCACTCTTTTCCTTCACCAGCTCTCCGTAATTTTCAATGAAAACCTGATCCTGTGGGCATTCCTGCATCTTCTTCTCATTCATCCTTGAGAGAAGAGTTGCCAGGAAACAAGCATCGTTGGCGTGTGCATGTAGTGTATGGATGATGTAATTGTATTACAAAATGACAATGTGTCTCTGCAACAAGGGTTTGTGGGCTCAAACATCAGCGCAGTTGAACCCTTTATAGATATTGAACGTAGGCTGAAGTATTTGTTTACACTGGAGGACTGTAGTAGATTGTTTAGAAGATTTTAGAAGAAGTATAATCATTTCATGAGAGTTTTAAACAGTATTTGGCATGACGTCTCAATATTTGAGACCACAAGTCAAGAGAAGCTTTTCCCTTTTAAAACCAGAACCCAGAGAAATGTTATAAATGTGAAATGGGAATGGGAGGGTAACTTTATAGACATACAAAATGCAACTTTATGTTGTAAAGTATGCTTTGTAAAACCCATCTTAGCCTATTTTCTTCACGGTAGCACCAGCTTAAATCCTTTCCCACCTAAATGTATCCCTCGGTAAGGTACGTTTAGCCACGGGCACTGAAAAGGTATCACATTTTTATTGACGTTCTGCACGGCTGAGTTTTTACATCTCAGTCTCCTTTCACTGTATATGAACTCAATCTAATCACATGATCCATAATCATAATGTCCATTCTCATAGTTTGTGTTGTCAGTGACACATTATATATCTAGCCCAATGATTTGAACAGCCTCATCTCAAACAAAAAGCCTTTCTGTGTGTGCAGCAGGCCGCAAAATTGTGTCCCATGTAACAAAAGAAATAGTTCACTTTGAGTCTCCGTCAGCTGCAGCAGTAATCGCAGAGCTCCGTGATTAACCCCCGGATCTATTACTCGTTTCAGTATCTGAACTGTAGGATATGAAACTGTCTCCCAGCGTTACAAAACAAGAGGCTAACATTTAGGAATTACTGTTGGCAGTTATCTGAGTTTTGCTAAGTACGGCAAACGTATTGAGCAGTCTTTCTTCTTTTAACTAGACAGATACAGCAGCTCTGGAATTAAGCCTTTTTATCTTCTGCAAAACTGTCTCTGGTCATCCAGCCTTCCATTGCTCCAGACTGCAGCTCTCTCTCCTCCTGCCTAACGAACCACTGCAGACAATATGAGTGACTGTGGTTGGTTATATTTGCAGACTTGCATCTATTACTGATGACAGACTAATACACTTTGATCAAAGTCATACAATTATAATGAAGCAGAATAATTCACCGCCATTACCTTCAAGCCTGTCTGATCTGATGTTAGTGGAGACACAAAAATAACGAGATGATAATAAAGATGGTGGGGCTGCATGATGTTTATGCACAAGTTTGGTGTGTTGGTTTGGCTCAATTTTCTACCTGGAGCTTATAGCACGGTAGTTATTACCGTAGAAATAATCAGAAGTAAGTCACAGATGGGTAGGGATATTTGATAATTGTCCATATTAGCACAGACACAAAACCTTGCTAGCTGGCCCAGGATGGCTAGCTCTAGTCGCTCTCTATTTGATCCCTGCTCTTCTGTTTACTTCCCACTTATACTTTGCTTACCGTCGCACTGCATTTCGTAAAAAAAAAAAAAAGAAGCTAAATATTGAAGAGGGATACAAATGATGATCTCTGAGCTAATGAGCTCACTAATGGTTTGCAAACTCACTCGCTGTTATTATTCGGGGAGTCACTCGGCCGATACTCTGCTTTCATCCAACCAGGTTCCAGCAGCTGATAAACTCAATGCACATCACCTTTCCTGCAAACACAAAGCAGCGTCAGCAACTAACTGGGGATTGTGGTATTTAGAAGCTTAAAGAGCCTCAGGAGTTGGTGAAGCCCAAAAAGAGAGCAAATATGGGACACGCACCAGGAAACTCCTCATAAATGCGAGCTCTCTATATTTGAATGTACAGAGAGCTGTACATTCAATGCCAGCTCTCTGTACTTGACATATTTTGGTTTGGTTCTACAGTTCTACAGACATATTTTGGTTGTTCTGTAATGTAAAGAACAACTGCGACGCTAATCCAATTTCTGGAACCTCTCGCAGATTGTGGTTCAGCCACCAAACCAGACATAATGCAGTAACACTTGAAAATATACATCGGATCTGCACGTTTTTGCTATCAGGCCCCTCCTGAGAGGAGAAGAAGGAATAATAGGAAAATCAGTTATCAGTCATGGCTTCAGGGAACAAGGACTTCATTGTGTTTGAGGAGTTAGTTTAAACCAGCAGGGAGCATGAAACACACACACACACACACACACACTCACACTCACACTCACACACACACACACACACACACACACACACACACACACACACACACACACACACACACACACACAGTCCCTCTAACTCAATTGGGGGATTTTTCTGCTGAGTCATCCAGGAATTGGCTATTGTAATCAGAGAGGAGCTGGATGGACAGAGGTCTCTCTCCCTGTTCTGATCGTGTCTGCTGGTCAGAAGCAGGGTTGGAACCAACAGACACACAGAGTTTCCCCCGTGTTCGCTTTGCTTTTGGTAGCTATACAATGCTGGGATTGGACAAAAGTAGAGAGGATTCTATTTTGGTTGGACACTGAGTTGGTTTGGCCTCTTTCGCTTTCCTCCCTGCGTTGCAGTTCAATCTCTCAACATGCTGGAAATACAATACAGATATTTAATCATTTATTTGTTTACTTTTTACAATTTTCTATTCAATCTTTAAGCAGGAATTTGCTTGAAAAATACCTACCAAGTGGAATTTTTTTATTGTGTGATTTCAACCCTCACCAACAAAAATGCTGCACCTCCGTGTAACCCTTTTCACAGTTAGAATAACTCTCTGTTACTGTCCAGTGAGCAATCTTCATGAGAGAAACACATTTCCTCTGTGAACTCTGGGGATGGCCAGGCACTGTTGTGATGTTATATATTTGTTATATATAAATTTCTTGAATTACACTTGTGTAAAGAGGACTTCCTTCTATCATTGTGAGCATATAAATATCTTATTTTTGCTGTTGTAGTTTGCTTTTCTTAATATGTTCCATACCAGCGTGTTCAAAGTCCAAAAAAGGTCCTTGCTTTGTCATTCCTCATTTATCTTCATTTAATGCATGAGTCATCCCTGACCTCCAAACGAAAAACACACACAGTGTGATATGTGTGTGCGGTGTTAAATGTCATGCTTGGGGCCCAAATAACTGGGCATACTGGAGTCACACACTGTAAAATTGTAAACAACACTTAAGACCCTGAAGAGTCCCTGTGCTGGTTGGCTGAACGAAGGAACCTGGATTACGGTTGTTGTAATTTTAGACAAATGATGTGCTAAGTGGTTTTGAGAAGCAAGCAAGCTTATAACACCAAAGTAAACAGACGGCATGTCAGCTATGCATGCATGAAGCGCAAACCTGCCTCAATGCAGATTTGTAAAAGGATACAGATTTGTGTATAATCATCTATTTGAGCTTTGAGAATAATGTGGCAATTGTGAGCAAGGGAAACAGGAAGTTGATTGCCAAAATGTCACAGAACATTGACTACGAGTGTCGGAGGCCGAGGCCTTTTTTTTGGTACTCTATATGGTATTAACAAGATCTAGACGGAGGTAGAGAACCAGAGAAGTTTCATGCAAGGCAATCCAGCAATGTCATGTGATATTTTAGACCAATCACAGATGTCCTCACAGTGACGCCTGTGTGTGGAACATTCAGCTACTATACTTTGGTCAGAAAGCCTGTGCTCCCAGCAACATTATGGCCCCTTTCTGAGATATAGCTGAAGTTAATGCTGTTCAGGATCGGCTGTTTGAAGAGAAGAATCACAGGCACCTCTAATATTACCACCTAAAATCTGAAATTGGGGCTAGTTTAAAATGTATTTAAACGTCCATGTACCTTGACATTTAGCCAAATTGTTATGCTTTTTCCTACTTTTTGGAGCATGAAAAGAGGTGAATGTTGAATTCAAATCCTCACATCTGAGAAGAGCAGATTTGAATCGTCTGGTGATTAGATCGTTGAATAATTGACACATGGCTTCTGCACTCGACTGATCCCATGATGGGGCCTGTGGGACTGACTTAGCCTGATGACATTTCACACTTAAACACAACCGTGCCTGACAAATATTCAGTGGTTTAAGTGTTTTTTACATTTCTGCTCGCAATTCTCAACATATTTTTCCTCACTGGTAGATTTAAAGAGAATTAAAATGCCATGTCATGAATTAATTTACTGCTAGATATTGACTTCAAATGTAATTGTTTAAACAGCTAAATAGATACTTAATGTACTTAATATAACTGATTGTGCAAAAGGCACTCTCACTTTAAGATTATGCACTTGGTAGATAGTGAACTTCAGTTTAAAAAACAATGGCAAAACCTAAAGGACGGCCCTGTTTAGTATTATTTAATGATACTTCAACTATTGAGGTAGCTTCTATACAGTGCTTATTTCATACAGATTAACTTGTCTTTAGTCTCTACGTGTTTCATTGAGCTTCTCGAACGAAGACTTCAAAGCCACAGTGCTTACTGAGCTGTAACACATCTAGCTTGGATAACATCGTGTTCGATACATTTTCACCCTGCCAGTCTGGGAAGCCTCTTGTGTGTTAAAGAGGAAGTCTGTGTGTGCATGCAGACGTTTCTCCTGTCGACACCAGTTTCATAACTCCTGCCTTCACCATAAGAACTGCATGTCTTACTCCACCTTTATCTAACATGCACACAAAAAAAGCATCACGGGTAACTATTTCGGTTCATACAAAGGAACTACATAACAATTATACACATAACTTATGCATACACGTGACACTTTGGTGCCTGCACGTGCAGCTTGCAAGAACAAACTCTAAGCTTGTACTCAAGACAGCCAAGAGGAAGTCGCCCATTTCCGGAAGTGGCTGTGTGACCTTTACTGAGCGCTCTGTTGAGATGGTGGTTTCAGGGCGGCTGAAGCAGAAGATCCACATGTCAGTTACAGATAGGAAAATAAGTTTGGTGTACTGACTGAGTCAGTTTTTCTCAATAAAAAACAGCCTGAATATGGCAAACCTTATACCTTTTTATATGTTGGACAGAAATCTTTTAATTTACTTTTAAGCAAAATGGAAACTAATGTGGGTGTCAGAAGTGTTGTTTTGAGTCATCCACATGCTCAAAAACCACGGCTGGAAGTCTCTAACATATGCCGTAAGGTTCGTATGACACATCCTGGGACTTCGAAGAGTGCCGCGTGATGCATCACTATTTTGGCACTGTGCCTCATGTATTCTTAGTGAAACATTTGCTTTGTGCACTGACTTGTTTCGCTGACGTCACTCGTGCAGCGCTATAAATAACACTCACGCTAAAACAACACACTTCATCTTTGGTTGGACTGAAGCATTGATAATCATTTGTTCAACCTGATAAGCTTGATGGACACCTCGAATATTTTTAACATCCTTCAGTCACATAAAGGCCCACACAGTTAATTTAATGGTGTCAATCTCTGACTTGCTCTGTCTGCTCCTGTGGACTTCTCGGCTCTCTTCTTCAGGAATAATGAAGTAAGGAGAGGAGAAGCAGTTCCAGACACAGGCTGCACACAGCTAGCTTTGTTACAGACGTGGTGCTGATGCATTGCCCCGTCGGCTTGAAAGAAAGGCTTTGTGAGTGTCTAAACACCAAGAGCTGGTCTTGTTAGCGACCCTAAACAAAATGTTGTGCTACCAAAACACTCAAAAGAATTACCAACACTCACTCCCACAATTAATGGCATTGTTTGATATTGTGTGAAATTCTCTTATTCTCTTTCTTGACAAGAGTTGGTAAAGAATATTGACACCACTCATGTTTGTACGGTAAATACAAAGTTACTGCTAGCTGCTTGTTAGCTTAGTGTAGCACATAGCTAGCCTGGCTCTGACCCTGCTAACTTGCGCTAAAGGTGTCTAATCAACTGCTGTGAGCCACTTAGTTTGAGGATTTCAGTTTGTGTATGGATTAAACAAACAAGATTCAACTTGTTAAAAACTGAGCTTTAGAGATGGGCTTTCCTCTGCTTCCAGTCTTTACGCTAATACACAGACATGAAGAGGGATTTCAATCTTCTCATCTCAGTCCTCGCAAGAACAGCAAATACATGTATCTCCCGAATGTCAAACTATTCCTTTTTAATATTTACTCTAACTTCAATATTGCTAATTAAGGGTGAATAACTGCTCTCACAAATACCAAAGAGAGAGGGGTCAAGTAAGAAAGCCACCGGGCCAATGCCATTCACATGCTCATACGCACCCACTTTACTTTCAACCTTTTAAGTGAAGACCTTCTGACTAGTCCTCATATTTTATTCACAGTTAATTAAGTACATTTTTGTCTCTTTTGTTATTTTTCTTCTACCATACTGTTTTGAATTATGTCACATTTAAAAACATATTGTTGGAAAGCTTACTTTTTGCATCAGTCGATGGTAGTTTTAGCTGTCAGAATGTTTGGTGTTAGTGAGCACAGGAGTCCACAGTGAGTGCACTCCCTGGGACGGTTGGGACAGATATGCAGGGCTGTTTGGGACAGTATTGTTTCTAGTTCCTACCCTGATATAAATCAACAAAAAGCCGACAAAAACAAGACAAAGGCGTTTCCTAGTTAAATAAGACCCACTGTGAAGTCACTGAGTGAATGTTTACTCGAGGCAAATTCCATATCTCAGTATGAAAATATAATAATTTTACAAATGTTTCTTATTTTCAAAGAAACAAGTGGCATTGCACATAAGATGTTCAAATTTAGCCTTTAGAATGTAGTAATTTGTTCAATTTAAATTATATTTTGTTCGCACAGAACAAGGTGGCCCGAACATCCCAGGGAGGTGGACTTTTGAGGAAATGCAGTCCTTGTACATTTAACAAAATGGGGCCTTTCATGTTTGAGATGGGCTCTAAAATACTTTGTAAACCGTTTACAGACACCTGTATCTGTTCAGTTACCACCTATTTTTCATTACTGTTCAAGTTGTCTGTAAGTAAAGGGAGTTTATTTATTGCTCTCCCGATTGTGTTATTGCTTTGCTGACATGAAAGCATCAGCCATGTGTTCAAAATATTACATCTTGGCACACCTTTCCCCCTGTCTCTGTGTCCTACATCACACCCTGAACAAATCTGTTGCAGAAACATAAGCTTGTTTTTGTTCTTTTGCTGTGCAGTCAGCGAGTGAGACGGTTGGAGAAAAGGGCGGTAACGTCTGGTGTTCGCCTCGGCGTGGGCTCACTAGGATTGACTGTTGGCCAGACTGGACGTAGCGAAGCACATTTCCTCTGCTGACGGGACTCTCCTTAGGGTGCTGTCCGGTGTTGGGCAGCAGCAGTGCTCTCAGTGCTGTTGGAGCGATAAGTGGTTAGTGATGAGTGTTCACCGTCGGCTTGTAAACAGGAAGTGTTGATTCGCTGGGGAGGGGCTCCAGGGAGGGGCCCTCGGGAGTATGTAGCTGTGTGTGTGTGTATGTTGAGACAGGGTGACATGGTTTCGTTAACATCAGTTTTAGATGTTGGCTTTAATTTCTGATACATTTTTCCCGAGCCATGAGATTTATTCTTGTCACAAAAACTTCAAAAACAATGTTTCGAGAATCCGAAGTGTTCACACTCACGTGAGACTATGAGAAGTGTGCATGTTGCCTACGCCTGTAACGTTCTCTTGCAGCCAGGAAGACATCCAAGTTTAGCAAAGAAGGTCAGCTGTAATAAACAGTCCAAAGAATGTTTACATATATGAAAAACCAGAAACGCTGTTTATGCTGTTTATGCTGTTTAAACAGACAGGCAGCCAGCACATTTTATCTGGAGTGGAGTTAAATGTGGAAACAGCAAGTGAAAACACTTGCCATATGTTTCCAGTATCGCCTTCAAATGAAGTAAAAGCCCTTATCTCGCCCGGTCACTGTAATTTATGCAAACAGTACAGCTGATTTGAAGCCTTACCAAATCCAGAGTGACTTCTCTCCCTAGCACTCTTAAACCTTGTTTTATTATCTTTGTCTAGCTGTGAGCAGGAAATGCAGTTTATAAATAACTTGCTCAGTTCTGGCTAAGAGCAAAGAAGAGGCCTTCGGGTGAGCTGCAGTTATTGAGGACAATTTCAACTATAATGGAACACATTGAAAAGTAATTTGAAACATGAATATTCAGTTCAACAAAAACAAACTAATAAAGCGTCAAACAGCAGATGCTGTAGACGAGGCCAAGGGGCAGGAGGTGCTGTCTTCCTGGCTAAACACGGACCAGCTGGCCCATAAGAGAGAGACGGCGCCTGTGAAACTGCTGCTCTGCCCAGCGCTGCTCCCCGAGGGTGTCACAGATGTCCCGCTTTCTTTTGCCTCAAGAAGTGAAAAAAAAAAATAGAATTGGCAATAAATAATCCAAACACATGTTATTCTTAACATTCTGTGTGAATACACATTGCATGCACATTGAATACACATTGAATGCAGTGTTTGACAGGTATATTACTGCCACAACGTCACCCCCGCAGCATAAAGGCCAGCCAGAGCGATGATGTGGGGAGAATAGTGGAAGTAGGGAGGGCCCTCAGCCAAGAATAAAATGTTTGTTGAACATTTTTACAGTCTTAGAATCAAAAGTAAATTATAGTTTTTGGCACAATAAATGGTTTGACAGAACATTTTTGTTGTTGAAGCCTGTATCTCTCTAAAAATATTCTTTCTAGCAATATGTGTAACAGACAATTCTGAGGATGCAGTATCAGCACAAAGCAGCTCTGACATTGTTATTACAATAATACAAGAAGGACAAGTAAAACAAATAATTCCACTGTGAGTGAAAATTGTTGCAAAAATGTCAAAGGCATAAAGCCTGATAGTGTCTCAAGACCACTTTTTTCACTCTCTGCCTCGTCTCAGAATCGACCGCATGTTTACTCTTTTCTCGGTCTCAGCCGAAGAGGACTTTGGATTTTATTTTAAGACGACAACTATAGGGGTAAGACACATATGCACAAGAGGAACCTTGGTCTTGATCTTGACTTGGTTTCAATCGTTCAAAATCTCGATACTCTCTGATCTTGGTCATGACCTCGTCTCTCTTAAGGTGGTCTTGACTACAACACTGCAAGCCATATCATTCATTTACAGTTCTGAAGCTCTCCAGCCTCCTCTATTATATTTTGAATTAATGAGTAAAAATGGCAAGCATTCTCACACTTTATCTCCTGCTTGATAATTATATTGTCATTCATGCCTGGAACAGGGTCTAACTCCAGCAGCCTAAAAGCCGATTAAATTCAAGTAAACCTCTTCTTTTCTATTATTTTATGTCTCAAGAGTTCCCGCTCAGAAAATAACACAGAGATTAGAAGCAAGCAATCCAATGTTCTTGCCTGGATTGGATTTTGTGACGTCTCAGTCACATCTGCTTGTAATCCCATCATGCTTTCTGGGAAAAAATCCCCTTCTTTTCCTCCTCCACACAGCACCAGGTGGAACCTCTGAATACGGCCGCTGTAGCCAGCAAATGACTCTCTCTCGTAAGCCTTGTGCACGCTGTAGTGATTTATAATGTCGGAATAAATAGGGATCAACTAGGTAAAATGAAACAGGAGACTTTTATTCAAGTTTTGTCTCTGCTTTTTCTGTCTTTAATTCATCTTCGCCCTGCATTTATTTGCGTGTGCATGTTATAGTAGTAGCTCTGTGTGAGCCATCTGTTAGGTTGCTGTGGCCTTGGCGTTCACATGCTGCATGCTGGGCTCTGTGAGGGCACACCGCCCCGGGGTTCAGGGACTTTGCCGTATCTAGGACCCTCTCAGTGGGGCAAATTTAAAAATAGCTCATCGAATTTGAACGCCAGAGTGGCACCATGAACACTGTCGGCACACATAGAGGAGCCGCAACACGACTTTATCATGCTGTGATTTAAGTCACAGAGGCTCCACGATGGTACAGAAAACTTCATTTTATCAGTTGTAGATTGTCTTTTCCTATATTACTAGGACACTGACAATTGGTGCAATTGGATGATCATGGAGGTTTTGTTCCACATAACGCAGTCAGAACATCCACTGAAAGGAGATGGGATTGCATGGTATGTAGTATAGTCTTAAAGGTCAGATGCTGTGACAACAATGTGCCGTTACTCAAAATGTATTTCCTGTTGCTTCATATTGAAATGAGCCCTTTGCAACAATAAACACATATTGCTTACTTTAGTTTCTTGTCAGGGATCACAAAAGGAAACTGACAAAGATAAAGTATCAAAAGATGAATCTTTGATACTCTGTGTTCCTGGTGTTTTTCACTTAGATCTACTTTGCATAGAGAAGCTTTAAAATTAAGGAACAGACACCTCACTGTCTGTAAAAGTTACTTCCAGTTGCCAGCAGCTCTCACTTCATCATTATATAGACACTAATTTAGGATTATTAAGTGCAAAGCTTTTGCTAATGTGTGCCAAATCTTTGCAGACGAGACTGCAAGTGAATATTAAATAAAGTCTCATCTAGATACTCCATTATTCCTCTTGAAACTGAAGAAAGCTGCTGGAATCGGTGAATCCCTTCAGAGGCGGCCCGCGATACCAGAGGTTTTATAAAAAGACACTAATTAGATTGTGAGCACTCAAGAGTAATCATGCAATCAGCTCTTGTTTCAGAAAAGTCTTGATAAGTTATAGTGTATGAAGTGACACAGATAGTAAAACACAAGGCATTATTGTATTTTTCTCACTGTCCTATTTAAGGTGTCCCAATATTCTGACGTTTTGCTGCAGCAGAAATGAATTGTTAACCAAGACTGTGAGCGGATTTCTGCTGTCCTCTAGTCTATAACACTCAGTGCTCACTATTTAATCATCTACTCAAGCACTTCTAACCGACTTGTGATATTTTTGATATTTTTCAAGCACAGAATATGTTTCAAATCGGCATCAATGTTGTTTCATGAAACTCTGGTATGAATAATGAACTCCTCTTCTGAATTGGGATTTTACTGTTCTCTCTGGATGTTTTCTCTTTAGTCATTGTCACGTGGAAGCACAGCAATCTCCCCCTCCTAAACACGGTCCGGAAGAGAAACTATTGATTTTGTGCTTTGATCTCCATTTCTCTCTCTCTCTCCCTCTTTGCAGCTTGAAAGCTCTGGTTTCGACAGGAGGGAAAAACGTCCAGGCAGCTTGTGACTGGTGAGAGCAACACACACTTGTACTCACATGCTCTGCCACAGTTATTAATGCACAGTGCAAATTGCTAACAGAAACCCTGGTAATGGTGAATATAACGTTGACCGACCTACTGAAGTGTCACTGTGCTCTGACGGCCGTATCGCCCTCTGCTGGACATGAGCCGCCCTCTCTCCTACTTATGTCCCACTTATTCTTTGGGCCTTCCTGTCTGCCGCTGCAGGCTCTTCTCCCACGTGGACGACCCGTTCTTGGACGACCCTCTGCCCAGAGAGTATGTGTTGTATCTGCGACCGAGTGGGCCGCTGCTCCAGCAGCTCTCACACTTCTGGCAGCAGTCCCGCCTCTCCTGTGGCAAGAACAAGGCACACAACATCTTCCCCCACATCACCCTGTGCCAGTTCTTCATGGTCAGCGTCAGCGTCAGCGTCTGTGTGTGTGTGTGTGTGTGTGTGTGTGTGTGTGTGTGTGTGTGTGTGTGTGTGTGTGTGTGTGTGTCGATGCCCAATATTCTGGCTGTTTGTAGCCGTTATACATTTGATGACCTCCCGCTCCGTTGTCTCTGTGCTCAGTGTGCCGACGGGAAGGTCGAGGCCCTGACCGACGCTCTCCAGACCACCGTGGCCAAGTGGAAGGGCCGTATCCCCATGCCCCTCCCGCTGGAGCTCTACACCTCCTCCACCTTCATTGGCCTCTTTGTGGAGGAGCAGATGGCGGAGGTGCTGAAGAGTTTGGCGTCTGATTTTGCAACTGAAGCAACAGCTAAAGCAGGTTTGAGACTCCCTTTGTCCCTTTGATGGGAATCACAGTACACGTGAACACTGTCTTGTAAACGCAGTTTGCACGGTTAATATTCCCAGACCTGCCGCTTAAGAGGCTCTCATTTTGATATTCATATGCGGACCGTTGTGGACTAATTGCGTTTACTATAATCACATTTGGGGAACGAGCCGAGCAGTATTGCCAGATGACACGTTTTAATCAGTGGAGGACCACAGAATGGAAAACTGTTTGTCGTTGTCATGAATATACGGATACATTTAATAATACATTTGCTGTGCACATTTCTCTCTTTGTCCTTTTGTCCAGATGTCCACGTCGAGCCTCATAAGAAACAACTTCATGTCACCTTGGCATACCACTTCCAAACCAGTCACCTTCCAATTCTGGAAAAGTTGGCCAAAACGGTGGATGTGGCTTCAGGCTGTGACTGGCTGGCTGTGCTCTTCTCACGGGATATTCGGTTCGCTAATCATGAGGTTTGATTGGCTCACTTTGAAAATGAGTACTTTCTCTTTTGTGTCCAGTTTTATATGTCTGACATCAAGGGAAAGAAATGTTGCTATAATGCTATAATCACAATTATTCCCCAAACAAAAAGATTCAAGATCAGCACGTTAAATCCCCGGTGACCTTCGTCTAACGGCCTGCTCACCATCTGCCCCCCTGTAGACACTGCAAGTCATGTACCCGTATGTGCCTCAGAATGATGACGAGCTGGAGCTGATGCCGGGAGACTTTATCTTCACGTCTTCGGTGGAGCAGAGCAGCGCCAGCGAGGGCTGGGTGTACGGCACCTCGCTGGGCACGGGGCTGTCGGGCCTGCTGCCTGAGAACTACGTCAACCGCGCCGATGAGTCCGACACCTGGGTCGTCCACGGGTAAGGAAAGGAAGCACGGCGTATCCATCAGCATGTTTCTTGAATTAATAAAATGCCTGACCTTTTTAGGGAGCCGTACTGAGAGGCCCTGCGATCGGATTATTGGAGTTGCGCATATAGTACACTAACAGATGTAGCAGATTATCCTTGATTGCCCGTCAAAACCACCAGGTCCCTGTTTGCAACCACTTCAGAAAGACATCCGTGGGTGTTATCTCAAACCGACAATCCACAAATCTCTTTAGTTTAAGCAAAAATGCACACAAATAAGGGGATGTTTCTAAGCTGAATGGAAAGATTAAAGGGAAAGAAGAAAATGAATCATCTTTTTGGCTTGCCGTTCGACTGGATTTCGCCCACATCACTACACTCCTTGTACAAGTTATGCTCCCTCCCTCCTATTCATTATTGTCACTCTTTGATGTTTTCAAGACACATAAAAAACACTTTTACTCCCTGAATTTTAACTGTGCCCAATGTTGCTTATTCCTGCGTTTCTCTCTGGTCACATAATGTAAGCTGGATGTCTACAGGAGTTTGTTGACTGTGTTAACATCTTCTTTTGATTCTTTCCCTGCACGGTCACGGTGTCGTATTCAAAGTGCTTTGTGACTAAAGTCTCTGTGTGTGTCTGATCCTCAGGTCTCACTCGATGCTCACCTGTGCCTCTCCATCTAACTCTGGCAGCCCCGTGGCGGGGTTATTATTTGATGGACAGCTGAATGACAGTCTGCTTGACAGTTTTATGGCTCCTCCCGGCCTCACTGGCCTCTGTCCTCCGATGCAGGTACGTGACTTTTCCGATGGCTCGCAGAGAAACAAACGTATCATCAGGCTGCATGCTGAAGTGAAGAGAATGGCGGTGTATGTTTCCAGCAGTAGCGGAAGATTTAATGTTGTGAAACTCTCTATAACGATTAAAGATTTGAAATGAATCTGTATCTCAGGTGTCGAGGCCAACCAGTCAGTCGTCCCTGTCCAAGATGAGACTGTTTGTGTGTCGCCATGGAGAGAGGATGGATGTGGTGTTTGGGAAACACTGGATCACCCAGTGCTTTGACTCTAAAGGTTAAGACGGATGGGAGATGATTTTTAAGACTTTAGGCTTACATTAGATACCTTTTTAAGTCTAGTATTTCCTTCTTCTGTAAGATTTTCCTTTGTCTTTGCGTAGGCCGATACATTCGCTCTAATCTCAACATGCCATCCAGCCTGCCAGCTAGAAGCGGAGGTCACCGGGATTATGACAAGGATTGTCCAATTACAGTGTTTGGCTCCACCCAGGCACGTCTTGTAGGTCAGTACATTTCATCTACACTTTATTTTGATGTTTTGAAAAAGTTAATATGATTACTTAAGTATTTAGGGTTTTAAGGATTGTTAAACACAGCAGCGATCATGTTTACATAAAGATTAAAATGCCTTAAAATAGTATCAAACTGTGTTTTGGTCCATTTCAGGTGAAGCCCTGTCGGAAAGCCACACAACAGTAGACTTTGTTTACTGCTCTCCTTCTCTTCGCTGCGTTCAGACTGCTCAGCACATCCTGCAGGGTAGGACCTCATCAGCACCACAGACGAGCTACACAGCGTCTATTTAGGTTATTTAGCTGGCACATTATGCAATATGCATACATTTCAAAAAGTTACCGCAGCATGATAATGTTGGATTCTCATTAGTGTTGGTTTTGGATCTGAAACCTTCTCAATAGGACGTGTCTTATGTCAAGCTTTCTCAAACCTCTGTGGTACCTAGAGGCATCATTAGGAAACAAAACAGAGAGGAAGAGAAATAGGTTCAACTGGAAGTCTAACTTATTTTTCTCACCACTTACTTTCTATGAACACAGCAAAACACCCAATTAATGCTTTCTTTTCAGAAATATGTTCTGTCTTTGTTTTTGTCGAAACCTTGATATTTCCAAGTAATTTCCTGTTCGGGCACATGGGACCAACACATGTACTGTTATTGCACCATGTTTCATGTGAAGATGTATTGAGCAAGACAAAATGATATGACAGAGTAGATGTAGAGATATCTTATCTTCTTCTTCTACAGTTTCTCTGTGTTTCACTCTGTGTCAGGTCTCCAGCTGGAGGGAAAGACCAAAATCCGTGTGGAGCCTGGATTATTTGAATGGACCAAGTGGGTTTCAGGCACATGTTTACCTGTCTGGATCCCCCCAGCTGAGCTGGCTGCTGCTAACCTGAGTGTGGACACAACATACAGGTACACAGCAACACCAATGCATCTCCAAGCTTTCATCTGTGATGATGCAATTTACTATAATCTTTTCTGCCTATGGTTTTGTCCCTAGACCTCATTTTCCCATAAGTAAATTGGCGGTGTCAGAGGCGTATGACACCTACATCAGCAGGAGCTTCCAAGTAACCCGAGAGATCCTGGCGGAGAGCAAAAACCTGGGTAAAGTGGTGATGTAAACACGTATCAAGGGTTTCAAATTCATACCAACTTTCCTCTGCACCAAATGTTGGCAACATTCCCTGGCTACAATGCCCCCTTTCTTTTCAAGATGATTATATTTTCCTGCTCTAAATTAAATCTCTGGGGGCTGTACGGTACATGAAGCATGAGCCAATGAAATCCAAACTAAACAATCACACGGATCTGCGTGAAACAGGCTCCTGTTTTGCGAGCCCCACACAAAGAACATATACCTGACTCTACACACACTAGGTTGACACAATAAGCACTTTGCTTTTAGCTTACTAGCCTTCTGAATCAAAATTAATTTGGACGATGTCCCGATCTCTATATGATAGGACATGAGTCAAAGAACATTTCAAGGGGCATATTATGGACTGCTGAGTGGCCATAGACGGTAAAGAAAGCTAATGGTATCGGTGGAATGTGGTTCTGTGTTCTCCACCTCTTTCACACAGGAAACACGGTCCTGATTGTGGCCCATGCTTCCTCTCTGGAGGCTTGCACTCGCCAAATACAAGGCCTCAGCCCCCAAAACTCCAAGGACTTTGTCCAAGTGGTCCGAAAGGTCAGTTTTCTGCTTTAGTTTCAACGCCTCTTTCATTTTTATCCTCCTCTCTTTTTCTCTGATAACATGCACATCCGTCTTGTCTTTGTAACAGATTCCTTACTTGGGCTTTTGTGCTTGTGAAGAAATGGGAGAGACCGGGGTGTGGCAGCTGGTCGACCCACCCATCTTGCCTCTGACACATGGACCCAATCACAGTTTCAACTGGAGGGAAATGCTAATGCAGGACTGAAGGATGTGCTCTCTGGCTTTCTATCTTTTGGCAGCCCTGAACTGCTGACAAAATATTTATTTTTAACCCACCCTTCCGCTATAAATTCAGCCCAACTACCAAAAAAACACCAGAAAAAAAAAAACACGTCTCGCTTCCGTCAAAGACATCATACAAAAAAAATTGCAAATGTATTCAGACGCACTGCTCAGGAAAGAGAAAATACAGTTTGTGTTGAGATAACGGCAAAAAAGAGCTACAGATCGAGCGGCAGTTTGTCGCATTTTCCTCAACGTTTCACTTCTTCGCCCAAAATGTAGAGGTGCTACGAGAAACGTGGACATTTCTTGATGGTTGATGATGAGTTAGGTTTTATGCCACGGGAAGGTGCCATCATCTGTGGCTCCTCCACAGGCGGGGCGTCGAAGACTTTGTGTTCTGCTGCCTTCTCACACACTGTGACAAGAAATAGATGAGATAGACTTGTACCACGGAAATATTTTTACATGTGTCAGAAATTATTATTTAACTTGTAGCTACGACCCTCCTGCAAAAAAAAAAAGCACAAAAGAAATGTTGACAATCAGATCGGGGAGAACTGATCTTCATTTTTTGTGGTGCTGAGGTGGGTAGTTTATGATACCTGTTTTATTCCTGTAAATGTCATATCATTAAGTGATTCTCCTAAGTTAACATTTATGTGCATACATGAATTGTTTCACCTTCCTTTAATAGAGTTTTGATTGCCACCACAGGAACAACCAAGTCAATGTGACTTAAACAAATTAATATAATGAAATGCAGACTGCTGTTAGCCAGCCTGATAACCACACTGCTTTCCAAACACTTGGTGCATTTAATTTGTTTTGGTTATGTCAGATGATTTAAGTGCTTACTGTCTCTACCAATTATTTGTTGTATGACTCAGAAATTCTATTGATACTGAATAAAGCAAGGTTGTGGAGTTATGAAGGCCTATATATATCAGGAAGTGCCATGTGTTTTGTTAAAACATGATGTTATGTGTATGGGAATTAAAGTTGCTCTTAATTAATAAACATAAACAGCTCAACATGCACAGCTAACACTTTAATTAAGCCCCAATGTATTACCTCTAACCCACCAGAAAGCAGGCATATCTGGAGAGGCTAGCAGAGGAAATGTGCTCTTGATGCTGGAAACACACCAATATGTTTCACTGACTTTTTATTCTATTGAGCACCAGTTGTAATATCTCTAACACAATAAGAAAAACATTTCCTGGCAGACATGTTGACTCATCATAACTGGAAAAGCACAGGTAGAACTAAAATCATGAATGAAGGCTCAGCTCTGTTCTATTAGGTGTCTTAAGTTATTCTACACTGGCATTTCCACTGAGCCTTAAACAATACCATGTCCTCTACGAAGTGGAATGCAGCCATCATTATTTTGTATTTGCATTCAATACACCTGTGTATTTTTTTTAATGTAAATAATGTGAATGATACATTTTACAATACTGGCTATAGTATTAGAAGTCTTGAGGAATTCAGAATTTTGACATAGCGAATATAGTCTCTTTTAAAAAGTTTTTTTTTCTGCCAATGTTTTGTCAGGCTTTTTTTATCTGAATATGCATCTGGACCATAAAGTTGGATCATTACTAACAGCTTCTTTAATAAGCCTGACATGTTTTGAAAAATGGATAAGGGTCACGAATTACTGCACGTTTACTTTTTGCGATTAATAACAAGTAAGTAGCTTAACTAGTGTTAACTAGTTAGCTAAAGGCTACTAGCTACACTTGGTATTGGCTACTAGCTACACGTGGTATTGGCTACTAGCTACACCTGGTATTGGCTACTAGCTACACGTGGTATTGGCTACTAGCTACACCTGGTATTGGCTACTAGCTACACGTGGTATTGGCTACTAGCTACACGTGGTATTGGCATTGCTCCCCACACCAGAGCTGTGCGTCACAAACGCAGGTGAGGCCTTTTATGTTTGTTTGTTAAAGTTACCTTTAAAGGTATTTATAAGGTAATGATGTTAATGTAGAGGCATTAGTAGCACCTGTAACTGTAACCTGAAGTGTTTAGCGTAATCTATGTAACCAACACAAGCTAAGCATTTAGACACAAAAGTTAAATATTTATCCCTGTTTAGTATCAGCCGTCTGCAAACAGACCCCCACTTTATTTCAGATAACAAGGGTCTTGGTGTTGCTGTTGGTGGCTGTATTTTATTTTATGAACATGGACATAGATGCTGTCAACATAGATGTAGCTCCACCTTAACAATCACAGATTGTGATAAAACCACAGAGTTCTGTTGAAGCACATTCATTATATTGTATTAGATGTTTTGTCATGTTTTAATGTGATAATAATTCTCCCTTTTTTTGTACTATTGGTGCACTTTGCAGAATACAAATGACTCCTTCACTTTATCAATACATTATGAATTTCGAACATACAGCCATACTTGGATTATATGGCATTCGCAGTTTTTATGAGGCATCATGATATTATTAATTACTTTCAGAAATGATTATGAAGGAATCTTTTCTGCACTGAATTGTTGCAAACCGTAAACTCAAAACAGCATAACAGCAATAATGATAGTAAGCAGGGTCCTTAGATAACAGTCTCTACACACAAAGAAAGTAATCTCAAAATGCTTTTAACTAGATCTATAGTTTCTAAATACTATGAGAGGAAATGATACATAATATACCATGTCCTCACAAACAGACTAAGTGTGAAACAAACACTAGATGGTGCTATTTGATGACCAATATCAGTCATGTACTGGTCCACAGGCACATTTGAGCTGTGGGCCAACCATCAATTTCTAAACTTGTATTATGTGCATTGTATGCAATACATTCTAGAGGTTGTTTATTTTTATCAGATGATTAGTGATTTTACTTTAAAATTTGAATTTTGAGGGTGAAGTATTTCATTTATTTAATTGAATAAAGAGTTACAAACAGCATACTTGCAAAGATAAAAACATCAGAAAATTATTATTGTAATATCGTTTTAATGTCTCAACAGAGCCAATGACTGATTGTCACAAGTACAGAAGCATCAATGTAAATTGTTTGTGACTAATCCTGCTGAAACAGCTAATATAACATATATTGTAAAACATTTACATGCATTTCTCTTAAAATAGCCTGTGTAAAATAAGATAGCTTGGTTGGCTTACTGGTTATGTTGGTTTTCACCTCATTGATGCATTTCCCTGCAGGGGTCACGGGGCAGCGGCAGCAAAGACCAACATCCCCTCAGGCCGCAGGTAGGTGCTCTTTGACACGTTCACATTCACTCATTCATTGTAGTTGAACACTGATTGAGATTGGGTCTCTGTTTCCAGCTTTCAGGAACCATGAAAGTTAGAAAATATGAGAAAATGGAGTAGCTGTGCTTGTGATTTGCAAATCAGACAATGTTCTTTCATACATGTAATGTTTATAGTATAAGTTAATGAACAACTGCTATTTGAAATGTAGTACATTTTGTTGCCAAGCTGCCATGGAATATGCAGGATCCAGTTAAGCCTTACATAACGTTATGATTGATTACTCAATACATCTTAAATATCAGTTTAATAATTGATTAAATGGAGTGTAATTTCAGTTTCACTATTCTTTAAATAAACGGAAATATTTAAATATAAACTTAAAACGTAAGTAAGTAAAATTTATTTCTCTAAAAAAAAAAATATTTACGGTACTAATTTGTCATTATACTCCATTTACTGGTTCCAGTTTGACGTTTATTAACGCAAAGCATGTAAATACACCTTCAAGATATGCAGCCACATTTAAAATTAAATAACAAACCCTTGTGAAAGTAATCGGAGCAGTCATTGGCCGGTCATCATTTCCAGTGAGAAAAAGAGACTTTCCTGTCTCCCTCACTGTATTTTCTATCATCTAAGTCTGTAAAAGTCAAAAAGTACTTTGATTAGAGCTTTGTGTCCGAGATGGTCCAAGAGCTCTTTCTAGAACTTGTAGCACTGCTTGATAATACGTTGTTAACCACAGCTATAATTATTTTGCGGCTTGTCACTTTGTCAGTTTTAGATATTTGGTTGCAGGGAAACTGGTACAGTTGAGCCGTGCAACTGCTGCACAGGAGGATCTAGAATAGATCAGAGCCAATGTCTCTCAGCTGTGTTCTGCCATTGCACACACACTGAGAGAACATGTTGGCTGTTTTTACTTTCACCTGCATTAACTGACTTTTTTTGGCCACTTGGCGGCAGTACAACAAGCTTTAAATACAACACTGGCATGTTCCATATTACAGTTGAGAGGGTGACTGTAACAAGCTTCATTTGGAGTGAAATATTCACTCTCCATTTAGATCTGTTCGCTAGATGCTCCCATGTTGCGTACTTTGTCTGCTGATCTGCTGTACTGCAAGGACAGTTTGTTTATCAGAGCTTTTATGGCTGTAAACAGCTGCCGGCTATGACTGGAAGCAATATTGATGAGAACAATGAGAGTAAATCTAAACAGTAGAATTCAATCGTAATAATAATTTGATCTGTTGTTAATATAAAAAATATTGATGAGAGAATGGGTAATTTGTATGTAAATGTTTTTGTATGTATTTTTGTCAATGGACTAATACCTTTTATTAGTAGCTTCTTTAGTCGTTTGTTTGACCAATCAAGAAACTGAAAATGAAATCTTTGATCTGTAATGATCTTTCAGAATTAGAAATTCACATCATAAAAGTGCAACGGGCATTGTACTCGTTTAAAACGCACTGTCCCTGTGATCCATCGCATGCACTGTTGCTCTCTCAGTAAACTATAGGCTGATGCTGTTTTCTTTGTTTCTACAAAATGTCAGAAACTACCGAGCTGTTCCGAATCAGCACTGTCCGTGCATCTGGGAAGCAGATTGTAAAATGATTCTGGGGAAGCAATTTAGATTCAATGCCATGAGTGGAAAAATCAAGGATGAGCATCAGGCTGTTTGCTGACCTTTAAAAATGTAACTGCCCTGTGGCGTGCCTGCACAGAAAGACGTTTCTGTTCATCACTCATCCGCCTCACTCCTGCTTAAATACGCTACCATTTCAACCAATATATACACAGGCCGCGTAGTTGCTGGCCTACACGTGCGTATATGTACCCCAAAGCATATTTGAGGACATGATGTTGCACTAACATTACCATGATAATAATACACCATACATTGTAAAATGTAATGAATGTCAATTTTACAATGTAAGATAATGTAGGATTAGGCTACATTGGCTGAATTAAGTGATAGTTCTCATTCATTCAAAATGTAAGGGCTGCTTTCTGTAGTCGCTGTCAAATATAAATATATCTGGAGATGGCTCGAATCATGTCATATTGAAGGTTCTTTGTTATTACAGATTTAGGCGTTGAACAACGGCGCTAGTCATCCTGACCACTAATTGGGTTTGACACAGCTGTCACGAGTTAGTGAGGCCACTACGTATTCTCAAGATGGGCTAATCTGGCTTCTGAGTACAGGAACAGAGGGATGTGAACACTCTGCAGCAGTGCAGCCAACACAGACGCCAGCCTGTTGGACACTTAGACAGAGATGCCATCTTTAGTCTAGTTTGACTCAAATAGCAAAGGCTCTACCTAATAAAACTGTCAAGGGCATTTTCTGACCTTGATTACAGGCTGAACATTAATTTGATACAAATAAATAATTGGCTTATTTGATATATGAAAACATTTCAGTTCTCCTTTGACCCCTGTAAGCACTATTTGGTCTTTCAGAGTATTAGGCAAGTGAGAGCTAGCAGAATCTGTTTGAGGCCAACTTTTGCCCAACGGAGGGGTTGAGTAATGTTTCCAAAAGCCTGCATGGGCCCCTTGCCTCTTTTTATAAAACCGAAGTTTCAACACCATCATGATCGGCATTCTTGTCTCGCTTGCCTGCTGGGTACACATAATGCTGGTCACTAATGCAGCGTAGTTTCTGAATGGCGTTGAGGAAATTCTTAATGATGGTCATTAACGCATTCGTTATAACACAGCAGCTGTTCTTTTTAATTGTATTTGAAAGCTGTTGACATGCTCAGTGACTTTGTTGTATAGAACTACGTTTTGCATTTCAGTGTTTTTTTCTATAGCTTTGACTCTCAGTCAGAAAGAGCATGAAATGTATGCTTTTCTAAATGGGAAGAAGTAAACAAGGTGATTTGAGAGCAAGACATCAGATCATTTGTATTATTACTTCAAGATGAACTAGAAAAACATCACGGATTTCATTTCACTTTGAGTCTCCATGTCAGTCTGTACAGACTACAGATATTGGTCAAGAATAGCTGAAGGTGTGGTTCTGGGTTTTAATCTTTAGAACGGTTACAAACATAAACTTAGTTTGTACAAATGCTTCTGTTCATTCTGTCAAGAAAATAGTTGCTATTTGTTCTCTATACTGTCTGGAAAAACAACTCTCACTGCGTCGCTCCACTTTAACTTTCTTGTTTCTGGTAGTTTGTTTTGTGAATTACAAGTAAAAAGAAAAGGGCTCTGCATTGTACCCATAAGTGCTCAAGAAACAGCGACTCCAGAGTCCTTCTCTATTCAGTCCTGGAACCGTTGGGGAGAGAGGGAGGAGAGGGAGGAGAGGGAGGAGAGGTGCAGGGAGGAGGAGGAGGAGTAAGGTTGGAGTCCCACATAAGGAGAACCACTGGCAAAGGAGCCGTTTCATGCTAAGCTCCTCTGAGCTGTCTTTGCCTTTCTGTTTGTATTCGCTAGGAGTCAGCGTGCACCTGTGTGTTTGAGCACTTACTGCTCTCTCTCACTGCCACGGCTTGTGTATCAATGCTGCCATGTTAGCAGCTCGTGCAGCAATCAGCAGGAGAGAAGCAGAGCTGGACCTGGTGGACTCCAAATAACATGAACGCAGAGCAAAGGAATTGTGCTTGGAGAGTTTCTGCCTCCATCTTAAGACGAAACAATTTTGAGGAACAAACTTGCCCAGCTGGAATGAAGGACTGTCAACAAGTAGACTTGTGTGGAAAATGGTAAGTTACTCACTAACAGCTTAAGTTACTCTAGGTTATGTGGTTTCAGCCAGGATCAATATAAAAGTTTGTACCTACTGGATGCCCTTTAGCAAACTATACAATGCAGTTGCACTCATACAGTTGAGCTGTTATTTATTTCTTTGTGAATGTGTGCACACACACACACACACACACACACACACACACACACACACACACACACACACACACACACACACACACACGCTTGTGTGTGGGGGCGTGTGTTGTGTTTGTTGGATTTTATGATGCGTTGGCTGGTCTGTGGTTCATCTCTGGATTAGACTCAGCTGCTCCGGTTCTCTGAGGGTATGTCTGCTTTTCTTTTGTTCATTTGTTCAGACATCTCACATGTCCAGAAATAAACACACGCACACACGCACACACACAGGAAGCAACAGGGCCGTGTGATGTCTCCAGAGCTGACAGACTTTACTCCTGCTGGTTCAAGCAACAGCAGTCTACTTGTAAAAATAATAATCCATAAATGTATTGAAGTTATGGTAGCATTAAAAACAACTCATTCAGTCTGGATTGATGGTGGTAGATTATCTCAGACTCTGGCGAGTTCAACATTGTGGGTGAGTTTTCTTTGTAAAAACATACACATGGGATTTGTAACAAGAAAAAACGTTGCTATTTCTGACAAGTCTGTTGCAGTAGTCATTCATTGTATTTGTGTTCTTTAAAATTGTTGCTTTATGCTGTTTTGCATCGGACCTGCTATTCTCACGCACAATGAATGAATGAATGTATGCTTTAATATGATCAGGAGCCCAAAGGACACGATGGATGAGTTCATGCTTTCTGCTGTGTATGATTTAATGCAATAGAAGAATATTTATGGTTCATAGCCAGTCATCTAACTGCGAGAAAAGTGTGGCTAAGTTGTTTAAAGTGCAGTGTGTTTGTCGGCATGTAGAGGTGAGGGTGCAGATTGGAACCAACTGAAACTTTTCCCGGGTGCCATGCTATTTATGCCAATAGATCCCCCTGATCTTGATTTCGAGGAACCAAATAGACCTGTGAAGATATCTATTACAACAGGACAGCACAAACATGTTGTTTAGCTCAGCATTAGTAACATTTGGCCATCCTAGCCTTCTGCTCATCGTAGTTGCTTCCAGTAACTATTGACAAATATCCTTAAAACTGCTTGACTCCATTTAGGCCACTAGTGAGCAGAAAAACAACAAAACAAACTGACATAGACACAACTCAGATATATTAACTGACTTAAATGGGGAAAACAGACGTAGAGCAACATAAGCATAAATTTAGTCTTGGAGAGTTGAACTCTGGTTAACTTAGCCACGTTGTTGTCTCCGCAAACTCCTGTGAAAAATATCTGCGTCTTAAGCTAACTAGATGTTTTATTTGCTGCACCAGATAGTCTTATTACATCAAAGTAAATCATAACAATTAAATTGAATTGATCGTTCAACTAATTGTGAATATTCTATGCAAAGTAAATTTTGCCCTCAATTATTAGCTTTGTTCCCACGCAGCTCTGTGATAAACAACCCGTGTTGTGATATCTGGGACATGCAGATGGCTGTCATGTTTACAGTTTATTTACCTAACGTATCAGTACATACCTACAAGTAGCTGTTGGATATCGTAGATATTAAATTATCTTAATCCTAACTGAATATATAATACATTATTTATCTTGTCTAATGCAATCCTTAGTTTCATATTATGTACAGTTTAAGGTTAGATATCCTGCAGGGTAACAGGTTAAAATAGCTCTCCTATTGTTTCACAGGTCTCTCAAATGATATTTAGTGATCTTGCTCACAATGTTGTGGGCTACAAACCTCGGAAGACTTAAAGTGTTTGCCGGGCACGGCAGGAGACTAGACATGGGTGCATGCAGCAGGATGATGGAGTTACTTTAGATATTCTTTAAAGCGTAAATCTATGACAAACAGAAAGGGAGGTACTGGGTAGGAGTAGCCTCGAAATATTTACAAAAGTGGTGGGGGTTATTGGGAGGAGAAAGGCATGTTTCAGGCTCTGCGTGCTTCACATTCTTAGCTGATGACCTCTATGGAAAATAACAACAGCCGGGCTTGAAGGTTACACTGAACGGCCAGTGCCTGGGGCTCGTTACTGGTACCAAACCTGCTGCTTGTAAAGTTAGTGCTGTTCTGTTCTGTAATCGTATGATCTGTTAGGGGAGATAGGGCACAGTGACGATGAAACATTGAACAAATACATTAAAATTAACAATAAATATAGCAACGTCAATACAAATCTCTATAAACAAGTTGGAAGAAGTACACAATTACATAATCCTGCCCCTTCTCCACAATTCAAACTGAATTAACTAAATATTAATCATATATACAACTCATAAACAACTATCCCAATGGTATTATGTTCAACCCAAATATGTACCTATTGTCAATCAGATATAACTTACACAATTACCTCACGTTTATGCCAACCTTTCCTCATGCCTATACCTCTTAACAATATCTCTTTGTACATCTACTTGATTAATTAATTCAACTAAGAGCATCTGTTTGTCAATATGTGCTCTCTACAGAGGAGACAGAAATATATCATGGAGAATGAAGACGGTGTGAATTACAGGAATATCTTTTCATGTTTCATTGCGGTGTGTCATCGATATTGGATGGATCATTGCACTCAGGAAAATGAAGGGACTCAGGTCAGTATCAAAGGCTAAAATGAAGCTTAGGGCGGGTGAAAGGATGTGACAGAAAAACATTTCCCCTGCTGTAGCTGGCATGAGGCTTAGTGCTGAAAAGACGTTATCACTGCAGTGCTCTCACACCATTTCACCAAACTGTTTGGAGTACTGCCTAAACAAACCAAAGGTCAAAGCATTAGGGGCAGTGACACCCTCTGCTTGACTGACTACATGTAGAAAACATATCTCTTAATGAAGAATACCCTGTTCTCCTTTAACAGAAGGTGTTTGGGTCCATGCCACTGTCAAGATGAGGCACCCATGCGATAAAGTCCAGCCCAAATAGTAGCATCAGATTTTAGAAATATGTGTGACAGTATAGGTCTACAAATTTCCTCTTCAGAATCCATCCAACCATTTTATATCATTTTGCCGCGAGCTGTTTGGAACAGACCCTGATAACATCTCTTCAGAACGTCACAGCTTTAATTTGCCGTCATGTGGATTGAAACTGTAAACTCACAAACACGTTGTAGTCACATCAGTGCTGATTGCTTGTTCATTATGGAGTGATTTGAAGTTCAGATGTGCCTGAGACCCGACACCCAACATGCAGGTGTCAGGAATGAATGGGTGTCTGTGCATACAGCGCTCTGCTGCACACGTGAATCTGTGGTTACATATGGATGGTTGACATGAAGAGGAAGAATCAGTATTCGTATGGAGCCATATCCTTGTGTCAAGACAGAAGGTAGAGATGGCTGGCCTGAACCTGCTCATTTTTTAAAGGTAGGACAGCCCCTCGTAAAAAAACGACTCTAATAAACTAACTCCTGGTGTGCCTGCCAGACCACACGCTCGCTGTCGGCTGTAAAATATGACCATGCTGTTTCCCCTTTTCTCTCCCTTACTCTCTGCCCTTTTGACCCCATCTCATCTTTTTTTCCCCTCCCACCCTATCCTCTTACGTTCAGCTTTTTTCTTTCTTTTCTGTCTGTTCCTATTAGGCCTCTGTCAGCCTTTGACAACTTTTCTCCTTGTAGGCTGCTTCACACTCTTCCCTTTGTCTGGTTGCAGCATGTGGTAGTTATTGTCACACGTTGAATACGGAGAAAGTGTAATAGTTGCCATACCTTAGCATACAGAAGCCCACTTTTTGTATTATTATAATGGCGAGCAGAGATGAATCTAAACCTTGGCTGAATATAATCTAGTAATTTGAACATGGAATGAGTAGTACTGCATCCTTGAAGTCACTGTAATGTCTTCAGTATGTGACGTTCATTCAGTCAAAATGGTGGCCATAGGTAATGGATGGATTGACTCTTGCTACTACTTCAGCTCTCTAGTGACCAACTGCCTTTTTCACGTTTTCACCACACTGAAAAAGCTTGTACAAAGGAGGTTGACTTATGTTTCTCTGTGATTTAAAATAAAAAAGGTCATCGTTTGGATTTTATTGTGATCTACTGACTCTGAGCTCAACTGCTTTTCCTGGAAATCAAACAAAACAGCTTCTCACAGAAAAATGCTCGTGATGTTGCATGGAGCAGATATGAATTGGATTTACAAATATGCTTATTGACTGGTTGTTGTTGTCTTTTTATGGGAAAGATGGTGTTGCTACTCGAGGCGTGCGTCCATACAGATCTCTCTCTGCTTCGTGGGGCCTCACGGTGTCAGTCCCAGTGAACTGGTGGTTGCTTCTCAGAAATTTGCCTATTGACGACCAGAGAACAGGACCAAAATAAACAACATACTGTGAGGGGATTAAGAGCTCCTAGAATTACAGCCCTTAGAACATATCCAGATGTTGCCTTCCCGATCCTCCTCAGGTAACACACGTGACGGAGCTGTACTGTGCAGAGGAGTGGCTCATGTAGAGCACCCCTCTGGGTGAAACTCTACACATATTTGTGCCGTCCTGGACTCCAGCTGGTGTGGTCAACCTGCTAATAGGCAGAGGATCTCACATTGTGTACTTTCTTTTAGAGCCAAGGATGAGCAGGGAGGTTTGAACCATCGATAGAGTGCATATACATTTTGTATTTCTTATAAAATGTCCAGTATGCAAATAGACTGAAGTGATATTTAAATAATATATACAGTACAACTATTTGTAATTGTACATATGTTTCTTGGGTTCCAGTGTAGAAAGACTTCCTTTTCAGTGCGGTGCTCACTATTTTCAGTCCCATTAGCAACTTAAGATGCAAGACTGGCGTTGAGAGACCTCATGTTCGACTGGATTGATCACAAGTTGCCAGTTTACAAGCTACTTTCAAACCAATAAAAATGGAAATCATCGTCAGTCGATAGCCGGTGGTTTCCGAGGTTGCATTTAGGCCAATGCGTTCCGCCTCTCTTGCTTTTGCATGCAACCCTGCTGGAGTGTGATTTGTCGATACCACTTGGACTACAAATGGAAACCAGGGATCTTCCAAGACTAAAATCTTGTCCCGTTGCCTTCTGTTTATAGAGATACAGATTTAGGTTATAGCTGGTTTTAGAGAACGTTCTCCCTCTCAGTAGACCAACCGTGGCGCCAAAATTCCTTGAAAAAAACATAACGTAACTTAGCCCAAATCTGAAATTAAATGTTGTTTTTTTACATCTTTGTGGTAACACAAATATTTTCAAACAATATTGGAATAATGATCAAATCTAATAGATGACAAAATGTCGAATCAATGTAAAAAGCTGCTCCCAGGGAAAGGCTATCATATATTCATGAACATATATTGAGCCTATAAACTATTAAGTAGAGGTAAGATTTCGGCCAATCAGATGATACCAATAGGCCATCTGGTCTGGCTCATGAACTTTCTGGTTCTGCTGCATTGATTTTGATAATTTTTTTGTAAACTGTCCATCGTAAGTCTAACAATAGCGATGCAGAGCTGTTCTGGCATTTTAGCTCCCCTCTTAGTTTAGTTTTTCTGCCCTCTCCTGAGAAAAATTGCCTCTTCAGTTCAACTTACTAAATGTTGTACCAGCTTCTTATCTATTTCGGCTATTCTGTAATTTCAGGCTGGGCAGACTGTATGGGAGTTGCTGCCCATGGTTTTGGGGGCTAGCAAATGCAACATAATGAGCATAGAGCTTCAGATTGGTCAATTCAGAATCTGTATTTACAGTTGGGTCTGTAGTACTTGAGACTTTGTCTCATCACAGGGAGCCATTTGATTTAGTGTTCGTGTGAAAAAGCTTATTACAGGTTTAAAACAAATACAATATTTTCCAAACCTACTTTAACACCAGTGTCACATGTTATCTAGTGTAGAAATCAATGTTTCAGATTGTTTTGGATGATCCGGTATTCTGCTTGGTTGTACTGCATTATAGCCCCAACAACTGGATTCTTTAGGCAGATACCAATATCAATAGACCAAGATATTTACTGAGCTGGACATTTTGAAGTTGAAAAATATACTTGTCATCCTCTCTGGTGGACAGACCGTTTAATCAAATATATCTTTGGCATGTCTGCACTCAATGTCCTTGTTTCCTGTTGGCTGACATTCGCCAATATGATATATTTGCAATAAGCTAATATAGCCCCAGTTGATTTATTAGTCTGGCTCTCTACTATAACTTATGTGGCTGCATAAACAAATTCAAAATGGAAACAGTGCATGAGGAATGGCCATATGTGACCCTGCATCTACTGTAGCTCTCCCTCATCCCTCAGGAAAGGCTGCATTTAATTGTCCCTTCAACCACAATAGTCACACATTTTTTCTTTGTGCTTTTCACTTGCACTTTGTGGTAACACTAACTTCAACTGTTCATAGAAAAAGTTAATCAGGTAAATATATGCATTCTGCATATATTCTTTGGCACTTCTCATCCTAATTCTGGTCCTAGCCTTTATGTATCCAGAGTTACGACATTAAAATAACAAACTTCACTGACTTGCTGCACACCTGCACTAGATTTCTCAATAAGGTTTGCCTGCGTAGATCAAAAGAGGTATGCAGTGTGTACATGAAGAGTGGATTGACATCTTTAAAACAGATTGGGCCAAGCCAAATATTGGTAGTTGCTTTGATGTGCAAAGGGTGGCAATTGTGATCGTCTCAAGAGCATGAAATACAGCATCTTCGTGAAACCAGTTTTTACCTGGGCCAAAACGAACAACGTTTTTGGACATGTTTGTTGAATAGGTAAAACTATTTTTACATATTAGATTTGAACATTTTGGGAAACTAAGTGTGGGAAACTACCCTTTCCTTCACATGCAGAGAATGATGATTTTCATCATAACTTTAAAAAAAGTCACAGAGCAAACATCTTTTACTGAAACATTGAGAGGTGGACATTCCTCTTAAAGATAGCTCTGTCCTTTGTGATGTAGTACAGTACTCATACTATGATCGTTGCCAAAAACCATGGCCTCATGATAATGGGACAGGTTCATTTATCATAAAGTAACTACCAGTCACATGGAGCAAGGTAAAACGTTGTATAACCTCTGTAAAGTATACTGTCCTTAGGAGTTCATCTTTTTACCATGCACTTCATATTTCAATGCTCTAGGTTATGAAATGCAATTTATTTTTCCTTCCTATCCTGCTATCCATTCCTCATACTAAGTCTCTGTATTATGGGCTAGAGCAGCATCATGAGGGGAAAATACAGACCCTCCGGGCCAGGGAAAAAGCCTTCTATCTGCTTCCAGTATGTGGGATATCCTTGCTGAGTGTGCATTTCCTTAGCTGGCAAAAATAAAAATCTCCTAATCTTGGACAGCACCCATATATATTGCCTGATTTGCTCTGACATGTTTAATGTATTTAAATTGTAGTTAGCTGCTCAAAAGGAACACAACATGAATCAGTTGTGAAGGGAATAGTTATGTGGCTGTTTATTTTTTGTGATGGTGATATGTCCAACCTTTTATCTGAACATCACATCGACAGTATCTGATAACGTTGATTGAGGGTCCCTCATTCATCACACTAGACACGTGTGTGTGTGATGCATTCCAACCGGCGGACGCATTAGACTTCTATCCTCGGGACATTTTTGGGTTATCACTGTGAGCAGAGAATCCAGTGCACCACACAGTAAGTTGAAAGTTTAGTCTCTCTTCTCTCCGTCTTCCAGTACGCTCACTCACAAGTGGCATCAGTCCCTCTTTTATAACTTGCAGTAATGAACATGGGTAAATAGGGCTGGCCAATAGATGCCATCACAATATTAATAACTACTGTATTTTTCCAGTGTCAGTACAAACCATATCACGATATGGCATAATAAGTAGTGTAAAATAATATAATTGATAACATCATTTTGTCAAACTTTTACACGATATGATCATGTTGTCATGATATGATTCCACTTAAAGTCAATAAACGATAATATTTACTTATCACCAGGCCCTTGTAAATCCACGGTTGTACTGTGGGCACATAGACCGGGCAAAAATCAGCATAACCCCTTATGTTTTGGGCATCCTTGGGACAGGAAAGAAACGAGGTGAGAGAGGTACGTGACACGCAACAAATGTCTCCTGCTGGTAACAGTATGCAACTTATCCACTCTGCCATCGGGACACCCCTAACCCTGCAGCTATTGTGTTAACTTGTTCCCTCATGCACACAAAAGCGGTACAATGTCAGACCTGTGTGAAACAGGTCAACTGCAGGGTGACAAACTCAGATCAGTTGAAACTGTTAACTGAACGACAAGAATGGCAAACAGGTATTTCCTGGATGCACGCTTTCGTCTGAAAGGAGTATTTGGCTGACGTATGTACCACATATGTGCGAACACCTTTCCAAATAAGGTGAGGCCTTTGAGGAAGTAGACTAATGTCAATGCTGTAAAGTTTTAATGCGCAACTAAATATTGGCAACTTAAGGTGTACAACTTCCACAAGGCATTTAGTTGAGCAGCCAACACCCAACTCTAAAAGTTTGTCATGAATGTGTTGATGTCACGAGGGCTTGTAATGCGATGAGCACATTTTGCACGCAGCTTTTAACGCCGTCTAACAAGGGGACGGGACGATGGGGATACTGGTGGCAATTAAGTGTTATTTTAAGCAAATAAATGATGTCAAATATGAATGAGATAGCTTGATTTTGCTCTCATCAAAGTCACCATGATTGTCCCTTTTATAGTAAATGGAAAAATATATATATTTTTTTTTTTGGGCAGTTCAGATATTGTATACCTCTTAGTCAGGATTGTATTTGCTGGAAAAGAAAATAATTTGACTGCTTTCAACTAAGTCAGGAGAAAGAAACCATGAACCACCTTGTTTGCCATACATTCAGATTTCACTTTAGTAAATTTTGAGATTCCAGTTTAGAAAGTTATAGTTATTATGTGTAATATCCACAGGGCACTGTATTTTCTACCAGTCTCCAATCCAATTCTCAAAAGCTTTCTACAGTTGCTGCCTCAGGTCAATGTTACACTTAAAAACTAAAAACTGCATCCAGTATGTCCCATATACTGAAGAGCATATTTCACATCACTCTCTTTGTCCTGCTTTACCAGAACTTGTAATGCTGGACCACTCATTTAGTCTGCTTTAAGTGCTGCTAAGTACACTTTTTTCAGTCCAACTGAAATCACATGTTGTCATTACCTTTTTCTGTCAAAAATAATGGCAAAGTGCTCCGCTGATGGCAAAGTGCTCAGCTGCTGGAGTGGTGAGTCGTTGTATGTGTTTGATTGATCAAAGTTGGCATATTAATCCATGTTTTCGGAACTGTAGCTATTAAACAATTTGGTATTATTGTTTAGCGCCATCATCAGGTTGATATGTTTCTGTTTTTAGTGGAATATCTCAACACATATTGGATGGGTTGGCATTCAATTTAGTACATGGACATTTTGACATCAGGATGAATTGTAATAACTTTGGTGATCCCATAACTTTTCATCTAGCGCCATCATCAGCTCAAAAATGTCATTGTCTCAATTGTACTGTACTTTGAGTTAAGAGCTAATTAGAAAAAGTACTTCAAGATGGTGAACACGGTAAACATTACACCTGCATTGCTATCGTGAGAATGTAAATATAAATGCAATATAACGATGAGCGTTTCTCAACAACGCTGCAAGCAGCAATAACAGGAACCCCACAGCCATTCGTACGGCATGCGGCCACACCCCGAACAGGCACTGCACAGTTATGAGAACAAGTCACAGGTTGAATAAATTCCAACATTTCCCTGAAAGACTTCCCTGGTGTGCCTCATCATTTACCTCGCACCATTTGCATTTAATTGGCTGCAGCTGTTTTCACTCTCAGCAGATGATAGGTGCCTCTCACTTGACGAATTTGTGTGCACTTTCATTGTGTGCTGTTTGCATTGAGCTCAGCCCAAGTCTCTCCATGCATCTTTCACATTTTTTGTGCATCTGCATTCTGCTTTCTCCCCACACGTGTAAACAGACTAACCAACACACACACACACACACACATGCAAACTGTACCTAACTACTGGCAAATGTAACAGAGAAGGGCCACCTGGTTCCTGTGTGTTCCAGAGAGCTTTACTTTTAGGGCGAGCCGCACTACTTAGTTAAACAAAAGGGCCTCCGTGTTAGTCCTCTAGATAAACACACTTTCCTGAGAAAACACGGACACGGTTACACTTTAACCTGTGCAGGGAGGCCACAGCAACATCCTCCTGGACAGTTTAGGTCAGACTGGGCTATAGTTCAGACCCGCAGCGAGAATCATGCGCTGCACGTGAAACCATGCAGGCTCGTCAAACAATGGAGCCTTTGACAGCCATGCCCCCCTCCCTAGTCCTCAGTACAGTCAGAGCACTGTCTCTCTAGGGCTTGGGTGTCACTCCCCATCTCTGTTGCTGACCAGCTGGCTTGTAGGCTCTGGGATGTGAGAGCGGCAGCACAGAGGAGATACAGTCAAAGTTCAGCCCAGATTAGCCCGGCAGAGAGGCCAGCAGCATCTCAGCTCAGCCAAGTCCAAACTATTCCTGCATACATAGCCTGACCATGAGCTATGCTACCTGAGAGGAGGTTGAACTGGTCCTTTTTAGTCTGACCCACTGCAGATGACCCCACCTCCGGTCTGACCTCCTCAAGGATGCTTTTCACATCACAACTTTGGATGCTCTGTTGGAGCTGGATTAAGTGTTTACATACACAAAATAGTGCAGTACTAAATCCATGTCGACACAATATGCATCATTTGGTGTCTGAATTATGATGAATGAAAAAGATGTGTAATCCACTTAACTGTGAGCCAACAGTCATGATTGGATAATAGAGTACATGTATATTCCCCTTCAGCAAATGTAGGTCAACATAAATAAACATGAGCAGCAACTGAGAGGTTTTGTTTGGCTAGTGAAACATATGTTTTACGCTTTGTATTTTGCATATACTTGACCCTGTTGACAAGGTCTCAGCTGACAGGCGAGGCATACAAACTGCCCTGTGTGCATTACAGGTGCTGTCTGCTATGTTTCTGTTGCATCGAGTTCATACAGTGCAGTCATGTGTTTTCCTCAGTATCTCTGTACATGTCAAATGAAAGGAGGAAGCATACAGTATATCACTATGCCTATATAACTGGACCAACAAAGGGTTGGCTGTGTATATATATATATATATATATATATATATATATACGTGGAGGCGAAAATCCTGTTTCTTTGTTCAGTCTCCTGCCTCGCTGCTGTGACTGTTGGGATTCATGTACAGTAAAAGGAAGGATTTAAATGGAGTAAAAAGCCTGAACACTTTTCAACTTTTGAAACAATGGTTCTTATCTCCTCGGTGGAGGATGAACATAAATACAAGCAACGACTGTTATCTGATGGTGTAGTTATGCAGAGCTGCCACCTCCCCCCCCGGCACAGCGGCAGTCGTGTAAACAGACAGCGCTCTGGAGGAATGCTGGACTCTGCGACCTCACGCCCCGAGTGCTGTTGCAGAGCATTGAGTTCAGCTGAACAGCCCGCCCCACGCTGCGTCTCTCTAAAGCCCCGCCTCACCCTACCACAGCTTGAGGCCCCACAGGGTGGAAAAAAACACACCTCTTTCACCCAACACCACAGCCCTCACACGCACACGCACACGCACAAACATGAACAGACAGTTCATAAGTGCTCAACTTCTCTCTTTCTTAATGCCCCAGCTGTCAGCAGCAAGTCCTTGTAGTCTTAACAGCTTCTCGCTTTCGACATTTGAATATCTCTTGAAAGTCAATTTTATGTCCTTCAGGTTGTATTTTTTTGTGCAAATTGTAGTTGAAATTTTTTTGAGTGAAAACAGAGTTTATTCTATGGTATAACAGACTTTTACTCCTACCCATTGTTTTCTCTCGTCAGTCAGTAGTTGACATTAGCTTTCCTCTTGATGTGCTGAGCTTGATTGTGGTTGCAAAATAAAAACACATGATTTTTTTAAATACATTTTAATCCATGAGGGGAAAGGTCAGTGCTTGTTTTCTGAGAAATGAATCTCTGTCACTGCTTGAAAGAAACTTTCACTTGATGTAGTTTTGGAGAGGCGTAGTGTCAAGCAGACACTGCCCTCTGCTGGAGTGAAGATAGAGGAGAGGCGGCAGGTCAAAATGGATGGAAACCCTAAAATGTGGGTCTGTGAAGTCACACCAAGAAGCAGCCAATAAGCAGAGACACTGACATGAAAAGATTGACAGGCATAACTCAAATAGTTACATGCCAGCTGTAAACCCATTCACATCTCATGAATAAATCAAGTAAGCCATCAAATGGATTTAAAACAGCATGGATTTGAGTTGCGGCGGCTCACCTGTCATGGATTATTAATCTTAAATGGATTTCATCATTGATTGCAGTGAAACACTGATGATCATCACTTTGCTGCACCTCCTCACACAAGGGGCCTCACGTGTGTGCATTGCTCGTGTACACAGTGAGACGTGATGAGGCACACACACACACACATGCACACACACACACACACACACATGCACAGACACACAATCACGGTTCGCCGTTGTCTGAGGAAAAGAGGAGCTGTCTGGTGCCATGGCAACCAATGCGGATATCCCACCCTCCTCGAGCAAGAGCGACAAAAAACAGAAGTGGCAATGACAGATTGACACGACCTTAATGAGATCCTAGAGACAGAGATGAACTGAGTCTGCCTGTCTGTCTGCCTGCCTGTCTGTCTGTCTGTCTGCCTGCCTGTCTGCCTGCCTGCCTGCCTGCCTGCCTGTCTGTCTGTCTGTCTGTCTGTCTGTCTGTCTGTCTGTCTGCCTGCCTGCCTGCCTGCCTGCCTGCCTGCCTGCCTGTCTCTCTGCCTGTCTCTCTGTCTGTCTGCCTGTCTCTCTGCCTGCCTGTCTGCCTGTCTGTCTGTCTGTCTGCCTGTCTGTCTGCCTGCCTGCCTGCCTGTCTGCCTGTCTGTCTGTCTGTCTGCCTGCCTGCCTGCCTGTCTGTCTGCCTGCCTCTCTGCCTGTCTGCCTGCCTGTCTGTCTGATTTGTCTGTACGTCTGGCAGTTTGTCACAGCGAGACTAAATGGGGAAGTGGAAGCATCAAAGTGTGGCAATGTGGCGACATCAGGGAATATGAGAAAACAAAATGTAAGAAACAGAATTGCAGAGCGTGGGTGAGAAAAGGGGAGAACAGACTGATGGGGTAGGGGGGAAATCAAACGAGGCAAGAAGAAAAAGACTGAGACTACTCTCTTGGGCATGTCTGTCTGTTACGAGCACATTGCCACAGAGTGAAAACACAGACACTGCCACAGTCTGCATCAGCCTACTTTCCACCACTGTGACTCCAGTTTGAACTGCAATCTCATATGTAATACTATTATTCTGGCCCATATACCAGGTTACATAACACTCCAAGCCAAATCCTGACCTCAATCTGCAAAACAGCCACTCTTGCTCCAATAAAAAAAGAAGAAATGGATACGTTGAGCACAAGATCGAAAAAAACGCCGGCCATCACAGCATTGTTGTGAGGCAACATATGATATTCATCCATGTTTCTCTCTTCCGTAGGTGGAGACCTTTGCAGTGGATGGAAAGCGGCGACCATGTTCCCACCGGTAAATTGAGTCTCACTTCCTGGGCTGACCTGCAGGTGGAGGTCAAACCCACTGCTGTGTGCTCTACGCACAATACCATACGAGCATCAACACCACAAAATAATCCCCACTCCCATTTCACCGTCTCTATCTGCCAAGTTTGGTGTGATGTGACAACGCGACAGACTGTTGAGGCCTCTTCTGTGTGAGTGAGAATCTGTCGGTGTGTTATTGTTTTTGTCTGTGTGCTGTCTGTGCTATTTATGTCAATGGCGTATGGCAGAGGACCACATGAAGTGACTCACAGCGCCGACGTGACCTGATTTTTCTTCTTTTTTTTTAACCACAGTGTCACTGAGAGGTCTTTGTGTGATGCCAGCCAGCTTCGCCAATACTGTTGGGCTTTGATATGTTGCCCTGAAGTGAGCTTGGAGCTTGTGAGTGATCTGTTCAGTCAGCGAGGGTTGAATGAGACTTGAAAGAGGCCATGACTTTGACTAAGATGAAAAAAGTGGATTATAGATTTCAGTTGACATGTCTCTTGTCCCATTATGTAGTCGTACGACCTCCAGTCAGTTTTCACCATAAGGCAAATAACCCCCAATGTAAGCCCTTTTTTAGAAATCCTTTTTCCTTAAATACTTTATCCTCAAATGACCTAATTTAACAATTTTTTTGCTACTTTCTGGGATGAATTCACTTGATACAGTTGACTGTATCACTCAGGGTAAATACAGCGCTGCGAGAACTAAGCACAAGGGCATTTCCCCTCCACTGCATCCCTGCAGTCGTCCCTCTTTGAATGGAAACATATCAAGGGGAGTGACAAGCAGCCCATGCTGGTGCTCTGTTACCTGGGATGGCCCCGAGTGCCTCCTCCTCCTCTTTTTAGAGTGCAGCCCCACCTGATGCACACATCTGCTTGCCCACTCATCTACGCCTTGGCTTTGGGAGGTGGGTGGTTGGCGGGGGTGGAGTGGGGTTGGAGCACCAGCCAATAACACTCCTTATCCTGACAGCATTCAAGTGACTTGACACATGTTTTCAACCAATCGCAGAGCACTGCAGCAAAGAAAGCAGCAGTAGTAAAAAGGGGAAAAAAAGAGAAGAGTAAATACAGTGATAATTTATTCAAAGGGGGCATCTTTGCTGTGCTGTACTTCTGCACAAGTCACAGCGTTCTCTCCATGACGAGATGACAAAATGAATAAGAATGTTATGCTGCTATCAACTAATACATAGCATTTGTATTATTAGTTGTGATAGAATTATTCATGGTTAAAACCATATTTTGAATTATTTACATGCAGATGTGTTAAGTTTACACTCTTGATTTCATACTCTCATGATTTCATACTATGTCTCGTAAATGACACACTGTAAGTAAAATTAGGCTCCTAATCAGCAGCATTTCTTCCACCTCCTCCTGATCACACTATTCTTCTTGAAAACAATAGCTAATTGGATGGCCCACCCTGTTGCCTTCACATGTCATATTCTTCTGTTCACTGTTGAGAAAAGCTGAAGGAAGACAAATACGAGAGGGGAATATCAGGTATATTATCCCTCACTCATTCACTTCCAAATTTCCATCTCACTTGAACGTCGACTTTGGATTGCCCCTCACCTCACCTTTACCTGAAACAGAATCATATTATTATGGTGAGCATAATAGTTACGTATGATAGCCATTCATT
Organism: Myoxocephalus aenaeus; assembly: GCA_038501785.1. Lineage (NCBI taxonomy): Eukaryota > Metazoa > Chordata > Actinopteri > Perciformes > Cottidae > Myoxocephalus > Myoxocephalus aenaeus. The sequence goes on from JBAMJR010000195.1 coordinate 2,026,573, forward strand.
CTTACAAGGTCAATGTTCATTGAGGGGAGAATGAGAGTTTTGTCAGGGATATCGTGAAAGGGGGTAGATGTCTTCGTGCTGTACAATTGAGCCATAAAAGTTAATATATCTCATTTGGTACATATTGTTGTGGCCTCGTGTGGAGAGCCTTGTTGTTACTGCACTGCACTCAAATCTCAGCATCTGTTAATACTCAAAGGTATCGACGTGGGATGTCGCTTGTTAGCTTCAGTGTCTGTCAAGTCAGTCAGAAAAAAAGCCTATTGGAAAATATATTATATTTACACCCGAGATAACCCCATAGATTTGATGCCCCAAGATACTGGAGCTTTTGGGTCTATCTGAGAAATGCTAAAGAATAATGAAATACTGAATTTCCACTAACAGGCAAATTCACAAAGAATGGATTTTGGCGGCTGATAGCACCATGCATCACTTGCAACCACTTGTCTCAAGGTTAAAATAAACAAAAGATATTGCGGTAATGATATTACAGCACAAAAACAGCCATACAGTTTTGCATCCGAGTGCAATTTGCCCCTTTTTTTTTTGCGACAAAGTATAAATGTTGCAAAAAATGAAATATTCACAGCAAGCTACAGGTCCTGACCGACGAGGTGCAGAAGTATTTCACAAGACTCCAGGCGAGCAATTTAAATGTGACAGAGAGAAAATGTATTTTGGCGAGATTCCTCATAAATGTGCTTCAGTCACCACCAACTCTCTGAAGACAATAAGAATTTCACTGTAACGACGTGTAGATATAAACGCTGATCTTTGGGAATTGGGAGGGTTTTTTACAATGAAGCTCATTTGCATATGGAAAGGTTTTCCTGCATGCATATTGCCTCATTTAAATACGTGCAAAAAGTACAGGAGCACAATCCTTTTGTAAATTCGCCCCTCAATGTTTTAAAATCGGGTGCTCAGATTACTCCCACAATCATGTGACAACAATTATGTTGACATATAAATAGCAAGCAGTTTGACATGGCAGGGATATATGTTTGGTATACTATTTGTTTTAGATATTTCCAAAACCTGGTAAAATATTTCAATATTTTTGGTGTATAGTTCAGCAGTGGATCAAAAAACAATTATTTGTTATTTGGGTCCGGATTAGGGTGCAGGTCATAGTTTTTTTTTATGAATTTATTAACATTGAAAGAGATGGCATTTTTCAACATTTTCCCTATTTTGTAATGAACTACTAATGAAAACAGGCAGATGTATTGACGATTGTCTCACACAATGTTTATTTTGACGTCAATCTTCCTCCATCCACACCCACAGAGATTAAACATTTCTAAACATGTCGTCTAATTGAAAATATAATGATTTAATTGTGCAGACTTGTATGTTCCCTCTGAGAGCTTTCTAGTTTTTGCAATAAATTATTATGTCGAGCAGCGTAAGCCCCTTTTAATCTATAAAAAACAATGTTCCCCTTATGCAAGATGTCAAAATATAAGACAATCCACCGGACTGTTTATTAAAGTCTTGAGTTGAGAACAGAAGAAGTCAGTTGGATTACCAGCATGCTGAAACCTTCCTCAACCTCTTTGTAGTGCCACTGGGTTGTTGGGGAGTAATCCTGAGGTCTAGGTGAGCCAGTTTCTTTGAGGTCAGGTCCAATAAAACGGCTGAACTTGGTGTGTATTTGCAATAAAAGTGGAAAAATAAACTCACTCGTGTTTGAAGAATTTAAAAGGGAAAGTGAGTCCGTTGTAAAGCAGGTGTTATTGTTTTTGAGGTGAAGGTAATACCAAATATAATACAACACATTGTAGAAAAGTCTATATCTCAATGTAAATATTATCATTTCTGTCTCTGCCAAGCAACAGGATTTCATCATTCTTCACATGCATGTACTTCTGCAAAACCATTTCACAGATCTTATATTATCAACTTTATATAGAAGTAAAAAAAAAAATATATCATAGGTTTTGTATCACTCCTTTTATTTTTGTTAGTGTTAGCATCATGGATTTGTATTTTTATTTGAGTAAAGTACGCATTAAAAACATGCGTTCTCTATGGTGGGAAGTACAACAAGTTACAATGCAGTCTCTCTTCCATCATGTGTTAACGTTTTATGACGTGTGAAGACAAGCAGTCGCCATATACATATGTTTTGTTGTTTTTAAATATGTATACAAATACACATTTAAAAACAACAAAACATATGTATATGGTTTTTCAATACAGTGATACCATTCAGTTTTGCGCATTAGTTGGCAAATGACCTTCAGCGTTCGAAATATGCATCATGATCCTCTTCTTCCTGTCTGGGTTGGATTCTGGGATATTTTATTATTAGTATTTTTCCAATCATAATGGCTGCGGGGATGGCGGTCACATAACTGAGATTCTTAAAATGTTTTCTATGAAGCATGACAGGAATGTGTCTGAATCCCCCCCCCCCCTCCCCAAACTGACCTGAAACAAACAAAGAAGAAAACCCACCCCATTGTTCCTTCTCAACAAAGTTAAACGCAAGAAGCCACTGAAACATAGCCTGATAATCAGACCATTACATTTCATCTCACCATTTGAGTCACCGACATGATCGACGATGTCGCCAGCGAGTCAGTGGTCTGAAACAAAGCTAACGGAAACCATTGTATGGGAGATGAGAACCAGTATTTGGATGTAAAACTAGATATTGTCACAGATTTTGGTTGTCATGATAATCTTAAATGTAAGTATCTCACTGATCTGTGGTATTCTGACTGAAACTGAATTATGATGTTGCTTAAACTATTTTTCCTCTGGTCATAAAGGCTGCATTACAGTTCAGGGAATTGGATGAATGTCTTTGTTTCAAGAAGTTTATGAAAACACTGAATCAGTGTTGAGCTACTGATGAAAAATGCAGATGCCTCTTGATTTTTTTTAATACAGCTTGCTCTGCGGCTGAGTCTGGCTGCGTCATTATGCAGGTCAGTGTGTAACGAGGGTTCCAGGACTGTGATTGGTTGACGTGTCGGAGCTGACGAGAGACACTGCAGACCGACGTCCCTCTGCCCGCTGTCTGTATCCATCCCTCCTGGCAGCCGCACAGCTATAGTTCCTGGCTCGCTACGTAATGTACGTAGTGTGTGTGTGTGTGTGTGTGTGTGTGTGTGTGTGTGTATGTGTGTGTGTGTGTGTGTGTGTGTGTGTGTGTGTGTGTGTCTGTGTCTGTGTCTGTTTGCACCTGTTTGCACGGGAAAGGCTGACGGGCAGCACATTGTAGTCTTGGGTGGATCTGTGGATTTTACACCCTCGCCACTGCACAAGACTACGACAAAGAGATATATGTTTGATAGTTCCCAATTGTGTGTGTGTGTGTGTGTGTGTGTGTGTGTGTGTGTGTGTGTGTGTGTGTGTGTGTGTGTGTGTGTGTGTGTGTGTGTGTGTGTGTGTGTGTGTGGTCGAGGAAATGATTCAGGCAGATGGAAATGTGGTTGAATGACCAGTCTGTTTCATGTGTTCACCACAAGTGAAAGTGCAACTGAGTCACCAGACAAACAGACAATAATACAGGGAACCACAACTACACACCCTACACTGCCTTAAACACGCACACACTTGAGCTACATGATTGCACAAATTGAGGATTTTTGCTTGCTCATAATGGCTTTCCACTATTCTGATTCATATGTCTCAAGTGGTATTGGAAAGACGCACCCAATGACGTTGTCAGATGTATTTGTTGTTTTGGTTTGATACAAGGTTTATACAAATATTTCTTATTATCTCAATATAAACCACCAAATTGTTATTCATTTGTTGTATTGGGGTCAATCTGGGGTGGAGAGAGAGGTATGTTATTAATTTTCTCGGAAAAGAGCCTTTCAGAAGCTTAAGAGAATTTTCTTTTGTATTTTAGTAAAAACAAGACTATACAACTGCTTTGTAACATTTTAGCAGCAATAAGGGAAGGTTTGTACTTGTAGTTATTTAACATTTATCCATGTTTCCTAATACATGGTGCTAGTACTACTTACTTATTCTGTGACTGTTTTTGTGGTTATAATTATTATTGGTTTAACATTGTGTTATGATTTCAGTGATGACGTTGCAGCATCCTGTAGAGGCCGGCCATGTGTCTCGTCCTCATTACATAATTGATAGAAACAAGAGCGTTTATCCGTTAAAGCTTACAGACACATGCTGAAACTGGGTGGAATACGGTGCAAACTTGTCCTTGGCGAGTTATTTTTCACATTTGTAGTCTTCAGTATATCTTCAGTAGTGGCAGTCTTTCATTTTTATTTATTTTTTACAGTCCAAACACTTCCACAGAATGACTTTCACAAACTGCAGACTCAGCAGTTTGTGTTCTTGTGGAAGATTGGAGTCTGCTTTGAACTAAACCAAATTGCCCCTTAGCTTTGTTAAACCAATTATAAATCAAATCAAATCTCCTCATCCAATGTTTGTAAACATTACAAAAGCAAATTAACCAATGAATTGCATTAAGACAGATTTAGAACTCCATAATGTCCCCATACACCAAAGAATACGGTCAACCAGAGGAGAAAAATCAACGACTTGCCACAAACCGCAATGAGAAACGACGAAGGAGATTCTGGCTGATGGCCTGTGGTCATGGCCTGTCTGGAGGTGCTGGAGCAGCAATCTGAGACCAAATGTACCCTGTTTAAATGATGTCAACGCTTGATAAGCCTCTTCTCGGCTTCACCTTGATAATGGGTATAGATTCAGGGGGAAATTACCTTTACTGCACCTTAATAAGAAGAGAAGAGAAGCTCAGACATTTCTTAATTTTTAGAAATATATACCAAAAAGGAAACGCTATTAATCATTAAATAAACAATGCCAGTCAGGGATGATTCCGAAGCTGCCACGGATATTTATCATGATGCAGGTGGCTCAGTCACATCTTGAGCAGTTCAGCTTTCAGTCAGTGAGCTGTTGTTGCCTGAGAAAGGCTTTCAAAAGTGAATTGCCTCTTGTTTGTTGTACCAGAATCTCATTCTTACGGACTCATTTACTGCCGTCTCATAGATTCGGAGCAACGGCTGTCCTATTCCACTTCTACAGCAGACATGTGTAACAGTCTGGTAATGTCCGTGTAATGTTTGGCATTTTCCAAACCAGAGTGCTCCGCTGGTTGTTTATTAAAATAACTCGGTGACGCAGCTTCCAAAATGTAAAAGAGTAACTTGTTGGAGGTGAAAGGCGCTACCGCAGACTGTCGGCGCGACAAGGAAGCAGTGTCTGTGACATCACCCACACGTTTCTGAAAGGGAGGCCTTTTCGAGCCTGGATTTGGGTTTGCCAATCCAAATGTGGGCAGAGGGGCGGCAGCCCGCTGTGACGAGTAAAAGTAAACTCCCACGACTGGCTGTGAGAGGCTGCGAGGTCTGCCATTCAAGTCTCTCTCAAACACTGCCCTGGTTAGGTTCGCTTTTGGTCCCTGATAATCATCTGACTCTTTTATTTCTGACTTTCCTAGACTGGATAATGTCTAATAGGATAATTGACTATATTCCTAATACATGTGGAGAGAGTTCCTGTTCTCCTGTTGGTGGGATGTTTTTGATTAATTTAACCTCTGTTCTTCTCCTGCATGAACAAACAAACAGGTATCGGCTGCATACATATAGCCGATACCAATCCAGCGAAAACTAATTCCTCCTCAATACTATTTATTATGTTACATTTGATGGAAACTATTCGTGACTTTTTAAAGGAAGTCTGAGTTTTCTTGGTGCAGCATTATGTGACGTTGCAGCTTCCTTGTGTGTTTCGTATTGGTTTAATTGTGTTCGGGCTCTTTACCTGTGACCCTCATTTGTGTCCCTCTCGTTTACTTTTATCATTTTCACAGTGTGATTCAATGCAATCCCATAATAATATAATGCAACATCCTAATTGCAACTACAATGGATAATGACTGTGTAGTATGTCGTTATTTTGTTGTCTTTGTTTCGTTTTTTTATGTTCATTATAGTTGCCCAAATTGCCCTTAATCGTTTGCGGTTCAGTTGCAGAAGCTCTCTGGTTGATTCACTGAGACGTATATGCAAATCTAGTTGTGGCACAAATATGCCCTGTAAAATAGTGCATGAACACACCAATCCAGATTCAATCACAGTTGAAGCATACTTTGCACACAGATGGAATGGCCTCTCCTTCACATGCTTGGCTTGTTGGCTGCTCCGCCTGCTGAGGTCCTGCAGCCACAATCACAGCCAACTGGAGCAAACTGCACTGTCTTTTGAATGACCTGCACCTGTAAAAAAAAAAAAAAAGAAGAAAGTTCTTCATCTTGTGCATCAGTAACCAATATAGCTGACAAAACGGTCACAAAGTTTTGCTGAATTTGATATATTACCTTCTTATTTATATTATCTTACCTGTACTTACATTACAGTATCAAATTCAACTTGGCAGAATCACATTTGATTATTTTTATATGGGTTTCCACAAAACGTTTTTATCATTCTGCACTGCACAGCACAGTAATATTTCCATTTAAAAACAGAGTCTATTGTAATGCTTCTGTAGACTCTCCCTTGTCAGCTGAAGTCTATCTATTAGGCCAGCCTCTCTGTAAAGCTGGCTTGTGTCTTGCGGCCAAGCACACCATTAACTGGGGAATTAGAAACCCTGAGAAGTTGTTAATCACCACAGTCATTCACATTCCTCATAGTTTCTACTCTGCTCAGGACCTCGGTGAGCCGGGGATGGGGCATGGTCTGGGGAGAGCTGGGCCAATGCTATTGGACCCAATGGTCTTTAATTAGAGGGAGAGCTTGGCAGGGACTGATGGAGGAGAAAGGCTCTCAGGATGTGAGTCCAGGGTGAGAGGGTTCACACACAAAACACTGGCTTTTCATCACCGCATGACTCACTCAGTTTGTGTGCAAAGTGCGGTGTATGTGTGGATGTGTGTGCGTGTGTGCAAGGCAGAGAAAGTGAGAAAATGCGTGTGCGTGCGTTCGTACTGTATGCTTGTGTGTGTGCGTGCACATGGCGGCGCGTGCGTGTGTTTCTTACCTCACTGCTCAGGCATTCCAGTAGAGAAAGTGGTGTGAAGAGAAAGAGCGGCTCTCACAGTGTGGGTATTCATGGATCTGGCCCCCGTGGGCCGGTCCGGGCTCCAGTGTTCACAGACAAAGCCTCTCCAGCAGGACCCAGACACACTCAAACAGAAAGGGGAGCAACAGAAGGAGAGGAACGCAGGAGAGGGGGAGACAAGGTAACAAGGGGAGAGAAAATGGAGAAGGGGCGGGAGAGGGCAATGGGAGAAGGTCAGGGTGGCAGCTCCCATTCAGCCAAGATTGCAGGTGTGATGGGCTGTCATCTAAATCTGGACCCACCCAAACCTGCTCTGTTTCGATTCATTTTTTTGTTGTAAAAAACACAAACTGAAATCATATTAAGGTCATTTAGCTAGATCTTGTCTTTCCAAATATTACGACACAAATCCCAGACTCATGGGTTATGATCTGGTGGTTATAACAGAGGTGCTTTATAGTGCCTCTCATCTGTAACTTTACTTTGTCTAAGTTGTCACACGGAGAGACACTTGCACTCCCCGCACTCGCCACCATCCTTATTTAATTTTGTATGTTTGCTGCTGGCGGAGTCCATCCAAGTCTCCTCCTAGGGAACAGGCTCCTCCCTCTCTTTTTACATCAACCAATCTTGTCTCTCTCTTCCAGCGCTCTTTACTCCCTCCAGCATTAAGCCAGCAGCTTGAGCTCCGAGGATTCCATGAGAGTTTCTTCCACTTGGCCGTCCTGTCACTGTTCCCCCTGCATGGCCCCTTCCCTAGATTGGGTAGCCTGGTTCACGGTGTCCTTAAACAACCCGTGTGTATGTACAGGAAAGGGGCCCCAAAATGGGGAGGCCCTTTTCTAACCCTTAGTTTTTAGAGGGACAGATTCGCACTGGAAAAAACATTCAAATATTCAAGATTAGCATCATGTTATGTTATTATTTGGGCTATATTGACAGACAGCTTTGGTGATTTGGCAATATTTATAGTAATCTCCTCTTTCACTTTCACATGTGCCTTTAAACACAAACAGTCAGCTCAGCAGGTTATTAAATTCCCTCGTGTTCCAATAACAGCGCCAGCTCAATAAAGAGACCAGTTTCTGTCGAATCAGTACATCAAGTAAATCAGAGTCTGCTGATATTGTCATTCATTAATAATGGAGTATTTTTTTTGCTGAATTTCAGAATGTTTTTAGAGTAGAGAATTCTGAAATATTTTCACTAATTCAAAACCATCTGTGAAACTTTGTAAAAATCATCTGGTTGAACATGAAACATTTTCAAAAAAATATTTTTGTTCAGCCCCAGTTTTTCATGGGACAGGTACACTGGAGAGTTTTGTACTTTTTAAAAAGTTTGGCAGATTAATGGATTTTTTTTATTTAAATTGTGTGCAGAAACAATACAAATTAACAGAGGAAATAATGGATTACAGTTTTCTATTATTATTTATAATTAATATATCAAAGCACTTTTAATCTGGACACATTTCTCAGCTACAGTATCTTAACTACTCTATGAATATGTGCTCCCTTATGGGACACCTGTCTGTGTTTTGGCTGGTGGATGGATGCATGCTGGGATGGCAGGCACCTGCTAGGATGAATTTGATGGCCTGATGCGGACAGATTATGTCCCTTTTAAAGTTAAACTACTGATCGGAGTTGTGAAACGCATTCCCAGTTTTATGTTTGAAGGCCATGTTAAGAAGTTGTGTAAACGTATTATACACTGTAGATTTCATGTGGCTTTAGAATATGTGTGAATGTTTGCTGTGAAAGTAGAGAATAATGTGGATGCTTGTCGTAAGACTTCTTAGTTCAAATAAGTGGAGGCACACGTGGTGCAGAGTGGTCCAAAAAAAGAAAATACATATGTTTATTTGGCTGATATGGCCATATTTAATAACAGTGAGGACCTGTGTTCACATTGCTTGTGAGGAAAAAGTCCTGACACTTAAATTATACATCCATCTTTCCATCGTTCCTCAAGGCTGAATTTCAAATTAAGTGTATGAGTCGTGAATTTACTAAAATGGAGGGAAGAGTACCTTTTGATTTGGTTTGATTGGCAGATATGTTGGGTTGCACTCCAAGTCTTGCTTTGAATAGATTTAACCTACGTTTTGGTTACTAATGCATGGTTGGCAGAATAGCTATTTAAAAAGGTTCAGTCGGGACAAAATGACCTCGCTCGGTATTTTATACTCTGTTAAATTGTGTTTATAGTTGTATGTATGCCATGAGATGGGTTAGCCTATTTAAATGACCTTCATGTCACCTTCAAAGTTGTGCTTCATTGACTTGATACATATGTAAAGGAAGACCGTACATGTTGTGTCTTCAGTCTTAACATATCTCAGTCTTTAATATAAGGATTTAATATAATTCTATAATAGAGTTTATGTAGACTTTATCACTAAACTATGGTGGAGAACCAAACTGTGAGCCTTGGGTTGTACGGTATATAAACTCCTATATTGAGCAGTACAGTAGTAGAAGCTGTGGTGTGAATGAGAAAATGCTGAGTTGGCTATGAGTTTGTGTCAGTAGTGTAAGACACTGCATAGCTGTACCCATATTTAGAGATTCATTGTATAATTACAGGAATATTTCAAACCGCAAACCACTTATCCGTCATTGTTGGACTGCAGATGCACCATTGCAAGTCATGGTCCGCCTTTTACGCTATTAACTGTATCATGAATGAATCTCCATTATATATGCGGATATCGGAGGCACAGTAGACACACTGTCATATGGCTTTATGATCCCTTTGACTCCTGGTCCCCTCAAACCCCTGGTGACCAAGAGGCCACGACCCCGGCATCTGCCAGCAGTGGCAGAAGGAGAGGCAAGCAGCGACGGTCTGAGTCACACCTCCAGCAGCCAGATGCTGTGTAAGATGAAGTCTCCGCAGTGAGCCCGCCCCAACACTCACCGCCACTGCCTGAGTCTCACAGGGCAAGATGAGTCATATGACATCGATCCTGACTTCTTCAGCTCCAAGCGACCCAAAATGGTTAGAGGATCACCCTGTGCACTCTGGTCTAAAACTGCTCTGAAATGTGTGCCTGAGTCTTAAGCCAAACTTGTATTATTTTTTGCTCAATTTAGTATTATGAGGGAGGCCATTTAAAACTCAGTAACAACAGTACGTGGCACCAATGTCAAAATTCAAACAAAGAGCTGAGAGGTACTTCAGGGGAACATGGCCTGTCCTCTCAACTCACCATTGGCCTTTTGATTCATTGAGATTTTGTGAAAAAAAAGTATTGCCGTTCATCAATTTGTAATTGATACTGTTGCAGTGTCACAGGTGGAAGTAGTTGGCCAAAATAAGCATTGCACTCATACTTAACATTAAATGATGGAAGTGTTACAGTAAAACCTATATCCAGGCTTTAAAGCATCCCTTCAGAAATCGATTGGTGACTTCACAGGCGCTTATATATATATATATATATATATATATATATATATATATATATATATATATATATCATGTTTTCTGGTAATTGAATATATAACTAATCTTTTTGAAAGATATTATTTTTGCATACTCCTGTGTGAATTGAATACTTGACAAACAGTTTCAAGTGAAATAATATAGAAAAGTATTTCCAGCTACACACTGATGCATGTACACACATGCAGAGTTATCATATTATTATGATTTAACTACACTGGTGTATTTCCAGAAGCAGAATGCTTATCAATTCAGATTTTCTGAGAAATTTGGATTTAGTATATGCGTTGTTATTATCAATTTACAATTTAGATTACATAATTGTGAATCATGAAATGATGGTTTCATTACAATGTGATGCCATTAAAAAGAACAATGATCACACCAGCCCTAGGTCCTACATTATGTCTTAATGCATATTTTAATGAGTTAACATATTTTTCTTTTCTTATATATGTCTACAGCAATTAAGTAAAACAAGTTTATTTACCTTTTATTTTTGTATTATTTTGTACTTTTTCTCATATTTTGTTAAGTTATGACAACATAGTATCATATTTTGTGGTGTCAGTGGAGCCCATTTCTACTCATTCACAACTCACGTCTTTAACCTTGAAAAACACGTTCATCTACATCCACTAGCATTGAGATGATTTTTAAGAAAAAAATAATTTATGATTAAATTATTCATCTGAATAGGATCCATATTTTATTTCCAGATTCCTGTATTTAGTATAAAAGTGACAATTAGCGTAGATATGATTATTGTTGGAATGCTTTGCTTGGTTTGTTGCTCATCTTTACCGTTTACTATAATTTTAGTGTTGTATGTTTATTGACTTGCAACCTGTATGGGGGGCTAGGGTATTAAAAGTGTAAATATAGTGTATATTTGTAATCTTGAACAAAGCTCTCCATGCACTAATTATTTGATTAAGTATTTGTTTGTGCTCTAAATGTGTGCAGCAGTGCGTGCATGAGAGCTAAGTTTGATGCACGTAAGTGAAGCTGTTTGCCTCGTTCCTTCCTGTGTGTTCTAAAATCTCCTTTGCTGCAGACAGTCTGGGGTGCAGAGATGGTGGAGGCTGTGGGCTGTGGGCTGTGGGGGAGGTAGGCAGCGGACATGGCGGCAGGCCAGAATCAATTGGCAGTGTAATGAGATGGCCCGGTGCCAGGTAACCATGGAGCTACCCTCTCTGCCTGTCTACCAGTGCAGAGTTCAAAATTAAACTGAATGAATGGGGTAAGGGAGGGAGGGGAAGGAGGGCAGGGAAATAAGGGTCTGAAATGGCAGGAGTGGAGGGTGAGAGAAAGAAAGAAATGGCAAGAGAGGAGGGTGGCTGATGAGGCACCGTGGGCTATTTCAAAGCACTGCTGTACAATTTAACTTGAGCCCTTATTTCAGAGAAGGAAGATGGAGGGGGTAAACTCACGATCCTCCCACAGATTTGGAGCTGTGAAATATCTGGAAATACAGTTTCCATCCATCTGCATTTTGCCACTGTGCACTGGCAGCATTTGAGTAAAGAACAAGTGAGTGCTCTTCACAAAGGAAGAGAAGAAAAGAAAAGAAAAGTGACCTCCCTGAGTTTTCTTCCTTGATGTACAAGTTGAGCTGCCTTTTTTGCAAGTCTCATGGCATTAGTCGGTTTAATTTGCCTGTAAATCTCATTTCTTCATCCCCTCCTCGACCCACACTCCTTCCTCCTGTCATGGAAGACGTGTTAATATTGAACATTTGGCTGCATTCTTAAAGTGATTAGTACAAGCCAGTGGATCCTGCTGATGAATAGAAATTAAGTAATTAATACAGTAATTAGATCATTTTCTCCTTCTTACAGCCTTACCCCTGCTATGTCATTGTGCTCGCTCCTTTCTCAACTCTTTCCATAAAGAATGCTAGAAGCAGTGTGCCACCCATAATGGATAGTTTTACTTTGTACTTTGTCTCAGTCTGATGGATACAATTTACTGGTATGTTGTCAAACACTGCAGTTCAGTCAAACCATGATTTGTAATACTTAAAAAGTTCAATCAATACTTTATATTAATAGGCATGTTGAGAGAGAAAGTATAACATTTCAAAAGTTAGAACAACTTTGTTATTTCTATACACCATTAATTTGCATTAATTTAAGTGTGTCAAGAGTAAAACCTAGGTTAACTTAAATGTTTATTTAGATGGTTTTATTTGGATTAATAGATGACGATAATGTAACTAAAAGTTGATAATAGTGGCTCTTGGTTCTTTTGTCAACTTATAATCAGCAATCAAATCTAACATTATGGAGTAAAATTAAACATAAAGATATTTTGCTCAAAATTCAATAAAAGCATTTCTTTTTTTTAAAGCTAGCCTCTACTAATCAAAAGCTTTGTCAGGTAAGCGGAGCATGCTCAGGATAAAGTTGTATCGACAATGGCAGCAAAGATTCAGTTGTTTTCTGACTCAAAGCCAGCTCCTCCACTGTCTTTAGAAACTGGTCCAACCTGGTTGAAACAGGGCAGAGCCGGCCACACATCACAGGCCGGCCAGACCCAGCTGAACCAAGCCATCCGTTTGTTTTGTGCAGTTTTTACTGCAATGGTGAAAGTAAATGTTAGGCATGGCTGAACATACAGGTTATATACTGTGCGTGTGTTGTTTGAAGAAGGGTTGGAGTGCTGCTTATCCTGATGTGACCTTTGCTTTGACCGAGGAGGCCGTCTTGGGTTTTCTATTTCGTGGCATTTAGAGGGAGGGCGAGCGTGATATACTAGTCTGTCTGTACAGTGAAAAGTATGTTCAGCAGTGGGCCTCATGGCCTGTGAAAAATGGTCAGGCACTCCCTGCTGAAATGGCCCAGACTTTGAGAGTTTTGAGTGCACGTTGAGAGGGAGACGAGACAGTGGGCCAAGATGTCTGTGGTGTGGATTAATGGGGAGGACTGGAGAAAGGGTGCCGCAGTTGTGCGTGAGCAGAATATTCAATGGGGGAAGTGAGAGGAGGGAACAGTGAGGGACAAGCAACTGCAGGAGATTGGTGAGATGAAAGGGGGGGGGGGAAAGATAAAAAATGGATTGAATCATCAAGAAGCAAAGATGTACGAGCGAGAAGGAGAATGTACAGTAATACATACGGCTTCTGTCTCGTGTCTGCACACGGCTGCTCTCTTGTCTCATTGCAGTAGTACAGTGTGGGCTTTAAACATTCATTCTGTTGCACTGGGCTGAACATGGGGCGACAATCTACACAAAGGCCTTCACAGACAGCTGAAATACACACCAGTCACGTTCAATGATTAGATATCTCTAAATACGACCCATGTGGGGAAATATATACCAGGGAGAGAATGAACAAAGCAAGTCCATGCTTTTGGGAGTACACGCTGAGATGAATCAAGTATGCAGCATCTTTGGTTACATTTATAAATAAATATTCTTACTTTAAGTCCTTGGCATGGGCCGATATGAAAATAATTGTGATTCACGATATTATCAGATGATCATCAAAATATGCTTAAAACTCTTAAAATGATGCTAAAACATACTGGAATCACTTATATTTTAAGGAACACTTATTTGTATTACATCAAAGATAGGACCCACCTTTTTGGTGAGGTAATCATTCTTTCTTCTAATTCCTGTTTTTTTTAAATCAGGCTATGTTGTTCTTTTTCTCTACTTTCACAATTATTTAGAGTTTCCTGATGATGGAAAATTGATTTTAAATTGTTCTATATAGTCGTATATCGTCCTCCCGAGAATGTGTCGGCACACCTGTAACCATTATGAAACTAATCTTATTCTTATATCTTATAATCTTATTTCATGAACTACACGCTGCTTCTCTTTTTGTTCCCCGAGCAAAGTCTCTGGGAGACAGATGGGACGTCTACTGTCCTTATGTCTGCTTTTGGTTGTAGTGAGCAGCAACATTTTGGGAGACATAAATGCCTTTTGTTAGATAAAATGCTCCAATGGCTTCCAACGACTTTACATACACACAGATACTTTGGTCTTGATACTCTCATTATCATGAATGTATGTTTATAATATAGACATTTTTCAGCTTTTACCTATCCGGCCTTTATTCTGAAATAAGGTGTTACTGTTGGTTGAAGTTACTCGTGCAAGTTCTTGAGATAATACAGAAGACAGGCTGGACTGTGGGCGGTTTGTTTTGCATCCAAACAATTGCAAAATTTTGCTTGTAGGTACTCAATGATTGTAATAATCTTTAAAATGCCAGTAAACAACAACCACATCTGAAAGAGGAACATTACTGGACATGCAGCAACAGCTGCCCAGAACTCACTTCAATGAGGAGCCCGAGTGGAGACATGCAGGTATTTGTTGAAACTTCCTACAACACACTGACTCATCTGTGAATCACAGCCTAAACACAAATAGTTGACACATTATGAATGAAAGAGGGCTGGGTCATTGTTTCTTCTCCTTGCATCTTTCATACATGAGAATAGTATAAAGTATCTAGTTTTTGATTTAGTAATTTACATTATGTAAACCTATCGTAAGTATACTTAATAGTACTAGATATATTAATATTCACTGATGACTCCATGAGTTTTACTCCGCGAACATAATGAAGATTTAAAAGTAGTGGCAGTACTGTTCAAGTTCAACTGTGATTCAATCTCCAAATATAAAAATTAAATGAAACTTTTGCTTCTTCAGGTTGAAAAAAACTACTCAAAAAAAGTTTTAAAAGTCTATCGAAATTCTGACTGCTATAAAAGGTGTGGGTAATAAATGCACTTTGTGGTCCAGAAATATGAAGGCATTTAAAATGGTTTTATTGGGTTTATAGCCTGGTGACGAGATAAAAGGCAGTCTGTTCTGTGTCTCTCTAAAGGACAGCACAGGCCCTCATACGGGCATGGAGTAAAACCAGAAAATGAGGACCACCTTACTGAAGGACAACCAAGGTCAAATTTTGTGTTAGGAGTCCTGGACGTGCTTTTGTTGTGATACCCCATTTATAATGTTGAACAATGTTTTAAGACCATTGAATAACAATAAATACAACAGTGTTGTAGCCATACCATTTGGCATTACTTTATATGGTTATCCTGCACTCATAAAAAACAATTCCTAGCGTGTCACTTATGCCGTGGGGGGATTTTGTTACGCAGCCTTTTTTTTTATGAAAGGTGGCTCTCAGATGCAAAATGAAAGGCAAAATTTAAAGCCAAGAGGTTTCCACGACACTGGTGGGAGGAGTTAACATGTCATGCCAGCCACAATGTGTCACGACAAAAATAGATCTTTCACTTAAACACTAGTAAACCCTTTTTTGAATTACTAGTTTATGTTCTGTTCACAGGAATGACTTTAAAGCCTGGTACAGCACTCACGTGGCTGCAGCCCAAGAAGGACAATAATAGTAACTCATACAGTAAGAAGACAGTAACTAAAACAATCCAATACGATATTAATCCATATTTATCAAGCCTGTATTCTTCTGCTCGATTCTCTCTGGACTTACATTATATTATATTAAAAAAAAATGGGGTATTGATTTTTTCCCATTGTTGGCAGCCCACTTCCTCTTCCCCACTTTCCCAGGCTCGAAGAGAGGCTTGAAGGGGTTACCTTGTTAGAGGTTTGGGGTTATGCCCATGTCGGTCGCTCTGTTTTCTTCAACCTTCTGTTTTGGAGAGGCCCTTTTCTGTGGCGGCCCTGTGACAGCGTTCTTGGCAATATCCTGAAAGTCAAATCTGTTCATTTAGATTCAAGTGGTGACCCTGGAGCAGACTGCAGCCAACTGGCATGCTGTGGCAAAACTAGGACCTAATGTCAGGAACTAAACATTTGTCCTTTTTCATAAAACTAACATGCTGATATTCATGAACCTATCTATGTCTGAAGGGGATTCTTGTATTTATAATACACAGTATGGCGTATTGTGCAATGTGTAACTGTACAATTGCAGACAAATTAGCTTATTGTTCTTCCAAATGTCAGAAGTCAGGGTGTCTTACTTAAGGGCACTTTAGAGCAGCAGCTGCTTACTGGTATTGGGCTTCTGTGAACGCAGTCGAAGTGTACAAGAGTGGAGAAAAGCTTCCTCAAAATCTGAAATAATGCCTCCAATGTTGGTGCAAGTTACCTCATTCCTAAGTGTAGGATGGAAATATTTTGTAAATGAGTAGTGTTTTGTGTAAAAACATCGGTAATCCACATTTCTATACTCTACCAGGAACAAGAAATGTACTGTATGAAACAGAAAGCCTATTGCAGTAAAGGAAGAACAACACATAACATAATTACACATTGCATCATTTCTTTATTTAATAGGGAATTAAGAAAAGAAAATCCATAGCCCTTTTTAATTGAACACACACACACACACACACACACACACACACACACACACACACACACACACACACACACACACACACACACACACACATGTATGTGTATTTAAAACCAAGGCACACACAGTGAAAAAAGTTTGGAATGATGATGCTGGCATGCAAGGATAAAAAATAAACATGGACAGATGCAGATTGAAGCATAATTCAACAATTATTGATATGTAAATATTGTTTTTTCTTTTCGTAAATAGAGAATATACAGTCTTAAAACTAGAGCCACTGGTCTTGTAAGGACAGTCAGGAGACATTAAATAGGAGCATACCACCCCGACAGTGTGCAGCATGAGGATGTGGGCACAACAGACACACACGCAGCCGTATCAGCCGTATCGTGGCCGTAGCCTTCCCCTGCGTGGTGGGCCGAGTAGAGTTTCTTATGGACTGACAACACAGCTGTATGCCATTCGTCTGAAAGACGGCTAATGGGACAAAGGGCATGAGTGAGGAGAGGGAAGCGAAGGAGAGATGCTCGCTGAATCGCCCAGCCCTCCCCTGAGCAGGACGGGGAGCACCACTCTTCCTCTTTGCTCATAGCTGCTTTCTCCCGGCCCTCAGCCATTTTGGAGAGAGGAAAAAAGTGGCTGCTTTCTCTCTCTCTCCCTCGCTCACTACGTGGCATAGCTTTGGAAAGGCTGCTGTGTTGTAGCAGCAGAGAAGACACGTTTTTCAGCTCGCTCTCGGGAGATAATATGTTTGCAGAGAAAACAAATTCTGACGCGAATCCACCTTCTTCCATCTAGACTTTTTTTTTTTATGAATTTTTGTTACCCTTGCATTGAGCTGCTAAGCCTCGCTCCTCTTTGCTGTGCACTTTCCCTCATGCTGTGTCCTTTTCTTTAAAAACTTGCGCTCTAGTTTTGTTGGCCGGTGCTTTTCCCCCATGTCTTTTTTTTTTTAAATATCTTTTCTCATCTCTCAATTTGATTTGATGCAACAGAGTTTAAGACAAAGGAATATGTCCACATTTTGGCAGCACTAAGAAGAGACAGAGCTGCAGCCAAGGACCCTGCTGGGATCCAAAAAAGCCAAGCAGAATGAAGCACCCCAAAAAAAAAAAAAAAAAAAAAGAAAACACCACCCTTTCCTTTGCTTGGTCACAAATTCCACTTTCTCTGTATCCAGCCCTGCGCTGCCACTCCTCCTCATGCACATCTTACCGCATTCAACCTTTTGCCATTTCTCTCTTGCCGTACATTTTTTTAAAGGCGATTTGAGCTTTTTGTACCCCGGAAAATGTGCACTGGACAACGGGTTCAGGAGGGCGTAACAGGGACAGAACCAAGGGATGTTATCTTCCTACTTTTGCTTGTTATTTAGCTTTTCTTTTCTTTACTGCTACTGTTATCGAATCGTTGTTGTTGAGGTCTCTCATGTGTTTTGAGGGTAGGCTTGGATTACCACGTGCTTGTGATTGTGTGGTTTTAGGAACGTGTGTGCAGGTATCTTATCTGTCAGCGTTAGACTTTCTGTTCTGTTCAAAGTCAGTTGTTGATAATGTGTATATCTGTTTTTATAGGTTTCTTGATTTATGCTTAGGCATTGGCCTACACTTCTCCTCGAGCCTGACTCCATCTGATTCCAGAAGATGTCTGACCATCAATTCCCTATTGG
The DNA here is from genome assembly GCA_038501785.1 of Myoxocephalus aenaeus. Classification (NCBI taxonomy): domain Eukaryota; kingdom Metazoa; phylum Chordata; class Actinopteri; order Perciformes; family Cottidae; genus Myoxocephalus; species Myoxocephalus aenaeus. Next base: position 2,045,055 of record JBAMJR010000195.1, read on the forward strand.
TATGTTTGCAATTTATGATACTTGTAGTTTTCTCTCAGATAGCTTGGTTCAGTATTGTTTCTAATCCGCAACATATGATTCGTACCTGATGATTTGTTCACAGTACATGTTTTTATGGTGTTCATTGCAGGTAGTACGGTCAAGGGGAATAGTGTTGTTTCACTGTATGGAAATGCATAATTTATCAAATAATTCCACAAACTGAAAATTACCAAAATTAAGACTAGCATCATATTTTGTATTCTGTGCAGGTGCAATTTAACATGATTTCACAGTCTTATTTAGTCTTGCTTTCGAATATTTTCCAAAATATTCGTGACTTGTTGTCTGTTGGTGAATGTTATGTACTTGGTCCTTTTGCTAAGAATGCAAATGGTCTTGTAATGGCCTTGGGATATTCTATTCATATTGATGCGTTTCATTTTAATCTCGTATAAAGCCTAAAATGACATTCTATTCTAAGTATATTTTCTGAATAAAAAATGTATTAATTAGCGTGCGTTTCGCATTTTTTTATTTCCACATTTAAAACAACACACGTTATATATTTCTGTCTGACATTTCAAAAACAAATGTTGACCTCAGAAGAATGTGTGATTAGTAGGTTACACCAACATCACGTCCATCTCACAGGCATGTGCTCTGGCTTCTCCCCTGTACCATGGTTTAATTTCAATGCTCACAAACAGGAAATATGTTTTATAGCCAAATTAAAAAGGTCTGATAAAATATGAAAAATATATGAAAGGAACTCTATTTTATTTTATTCTAAGACAATGATGTAATCCTTAAATGTTGTAAAAGTAAAAAAAAAAGACTAAATATCCAACATAGAATTGAAGACATAAACAGGGTCAACGTGTTAACCCTGTTTTGATAGACACTGTGTTATTCATAGTGGTTTGTTGATTGAGTGGTGTTTACAGGATCAGACATAATCACTTGCTGCTTCTGTGTTTTGTGGGTTTCGTCTTTCTTATCTGTTCTTGAATGGGTGAAGTCAGCTGCCACAAACCCGTAGATCCGAACTTGTGGTGACTGGCTGCACAAGCTCGTATCTATAGGTATGTGTCTTCATGGCGAACACAGCACCTGCCCTCTCTCTGTAAGAAAAACCACTAACTCGATGTAATTATTACCTTCAAAGCAGGTTTTGACCGGCTAATCATAAAGATTGTCAGACTTAATTACAGTCGTGGCGATGCAGTAAGTAATTTATAACACGAGCTCTCCTTGCTTGTGTTCCCTCACACGAACACCACTGACCCCGTCCCGAACAGGATAGTCTCCACCACGCTTACCCCACGTGTCCCGTCTTCATGCGGTGACCCCACCCAAAGTAGGAGGGCTGGACTACATGAGAAAATTACATGACATTATTTGGCAAATGAGTAAGCGCTACAAATCAATTAACAGGGCGGCTTCACAGCAATATTACGGCATGTTTTTTTTTTACGACATTTTATTTTTCAAGATATGTTATCGATGGATTATCAAGAAACAGACATTCCCATGTGTTCATTCCAGCAAACGACTGCTTCTTACATTTTATTTTTAAATTTCCAGATGTCGTAATAACTATATCTTCATCGTGATGTAGCTAGCTATCACAGTATACTGCACGATTACATTTAGCATGATAGATTTGATCCGTTTCGCCCGACAAGGCAACAGTCCTGCAGTTTCCTCCAGTGTTCCGCAGGTTGAGGTAGTAGGTTGTATAGTTCAGAGTGACACCACAGGAGATAACTGTACAGCCTCCTAGCTTTCCCTGAGGAAACACCACACACTCTGGACCCTGATGGATTATTTTACTCAATGCCAACTTTTATGTGATATCAGAATGAGTTTTTCTGTCGGTTGTAAAAACGGTTTTGTAGCTGGCCTTTAAAAAATATATTTTGAAATGTATTTTCTTTCATACAATGTTTCATATTTTTTTGGGGGCGTAGGAAGAGATACAAAAAATGTCTCGCACAAACTCGGATGAACATGGCAAAAATGTCCTCTCATGTGACATTATTTGTGGCAAGAAGACAAAAATGAAAAGAATCCCGATGCAGAGGATAAAGGGGTTGGGTTTGGGAGAGTTGGGGAAAAAGCAGCAACATGCTGCTGCAGCGAGGTCTGCGGGCCGCTCTAATGAAATAAATGCCACTGAAGGGAAACACCATACAGCCGCAGGGGGAAGAACACCAATTATGTACAAAGTTCAGTTTCACTTTACCAAAACTATATATTTCCTCTGCGCAGCGATGTGGTAAAGAAACTGCTGTGATCAAAACAGCCAGTTACAACTTTCACTGCTTCAAACCCAAGAAAACCACCGAGTCCCGAATTCATCTCGCTCCCTGCCAGCAAAAATAATGCAATTTATTGCTTTACTTGACGCTAGGCCAAATGAATATCTTCACATTTGCCACACACCATGTGCCTTTTAATTGCAGTTAAAAAAAAAAATATTATATATATATTTTTTTTTTACAGGTTATTAACAGATCATGGACATTGTGAGAAATTAGCTGTACATTATAACACGGCTGCAGGATTTTCCTCAGTAACACAGTTGTGAAATCAACTATTCCTGCTATAAACCGCCATAAGAGTATGTGCCTTTATGCAGTGAACTAATCTAATGAATAAAACCCGGCAGTGGATGCAGTCCTGTTCGGGAGAGAGATGGTATCCCCGTAGTGCGGCGTGCTGCTGTGTGCAGATGTGTAGAGCATGGAGTGGCGTGATGATGAAAGACTGTTTCCACTTAAACTCTTTGCTCTCTGTCCCGAGGCCACCGAGTTCGATGGAGGTGGAGTAAGGAGCTCTGAGCCAGAATGTAGCAGGGGCCCTTAGTACAGGGCAGCTTCTGCAATATGAGAGAGCGAGCAGTCAGTACAGTAGATACAGCGAGAAGACTCTAGTGGGTTTCTCTTCTTTTTTTTATTATGCATAATTACCCAGCTTTTTTCCTCGAGGAGCAGCGTGTTTTTACATTTGCATCCCTGTCTGTGTGAGATGTGCTGCTGTGGCCATGGGGTAGTGTGTTACAGTATACAGCAGAAGGCATACTGTACAGGAGCTCCCCCCCCCCCCCCCGAGCACACACACCACGCCCTCCTTGTGGAATATAAGTGTAGGTTTTTTGTCTTCATCAAACATTTCTATAAATAGTCCCGTTTAGCTGTTCTAATGTTAGCTCTGTGTGTGGCCGACTCGAAGCGTCGAGGTCGCTTAAATTAAGAGGACGTGAAAGTAAAGAAAGACACTTTGTAAAACTGAGACGATATGAACAGACCCTTCACTGCCATGAAGTGCATGTGATGTGTTGAGAGGACACAGCATGTGATGTCTGTGACCCAGAGATGCATTTGGTTTAAAGAAAGAAAAAGAAAAAAATACTGCTGGAATAGAGGGAAAAAAGGACAATTTCGGATGATCAAATCAGAAAGAAGAAATTATGTAAATTAAGTGTCTGTTTATGATTTTTTTAGCGATCTTGAAATTAATAGAGAATTCACTCTCAGATAAACCAGTGGAGGGAAAGACTGTGATAGTGTGGGAACACACAGGCCATTTTTTTTTTTTGCTGTCACTGATCTCAGCCCATTGTGTGTTGCCCGTCAAAGAAACCCTGTTCTGGTAATTCCCTCTTCTCCCCATCGCTCTTGCTTTCCTACCATCTTGTCTCGCGTCCTTTTTTCACGAGCCTTTTCTGCTGCTTTACAGCCGCTAATACTGACAAAGTATAAGACAACCACACCACCAGGCTTCCAGTTACATTTCCTTTACCGCTCCCTGAACTGCGTTTTCTCTCTCTTACTCCCCCCTTTTCTCTTTCGATCTTGTTCCCACCCTCCTTTTTCTCCATGAAACGCACGCTGTAATACCCAGTCACTCTCACAGACACAGAGGGAGAGAGAGACAGGAACAGAGTACCGGACTTGCCGACCGGAGAAGGATTTTTTTCTTCTTCCTTTTAATGAAAAGGAGCTTGAAAAGAGACATTGTAAGATATAAATGTTTTGCCTACCTCTGCTCTTGTTCACTTTACCACTTTCTCCCTCCCTCTCTGGCTTTCCTTATCTCTCCTTCTCTGCATGTAGCAGGCCTTTAGAGTGTAAGTGATTTCAGCTGTGGGAGGAAATGAATGGATGACATTTATTCCTCTTTCCCCACTCCGCTACTGCTGTTTTCGATGCTGTATTTAGCAGACAGAGGGGTAAGCAGAGCCTCTACAGTACCTATGCCCTGGGGACTTGAGCCTGCAATCCATGAAGCATGCAAGGCAGAGGAGGGAAGGAAAATACAGAGGCACAGGCACAGACAGAGAGGTGTGATATAGCGAGACCAAAGCGCAGAGCAAGAACAGAAAGAAAATGTGAGACAGATGGAGCCAGGAGACAGACAGAGAGACAGGGGAAGATGAGTAGTAGTGTCACATGGAGAAAGAGGTGCGAGTAGCAGCGGATAGAGGGACTACAGCAACAGGCGTTACACATTTTTTTCCTATTATTCACGACACTGTGGCTGTTTTGTGTCTGAGCCTATTTTCATAGCTTTTGCTCATAACAGCAAAATTCAGATGATGACAAGAATTTCCATTTGTTTTTTGCTTTGCTTTTTTTTTTTTAAGGTCTGATGCAAAACTGTGATTGATATGGAAAACTTTTGAGCGTGCTGAGATTGGGGGCACATGTGTACTTTATTGGATTGCATGTGGCCTGCATGTTTGTCCGAGGGTGGTGCATTTTTTTTTTTTATTGGCTTTCATTTCATTCAAGGAGTCAGTTTTGTATCTTGCATTTATTCGGCTTTTGTTCAACTCTTTCCTTCCTGTCTTTCTTTCTGGTTCTGATTCTCATTTGTCATTTTTGTACGAGTGAGCATGCAGCGTACAGGCCCATTGATCAGCTCGTTTTTTTTGCCATTGCAATGCATCTTCTTGCATACCTATTTTGTAAAGACATTTATAGAATGGATTGTGCTTTATTCTCTATGTTTTCTGTGACTGCGTTATGTCTTAGTGGCTTCTTTCCTCCATAGTGTGGAGATTTACTGCAGTGTCAGTCATGTGTATTACTTTCACTTTAACCCATCTTTGCTATATTTCTTGTTCACCTACTTTAACCCTTTAACCTTACTCTTGCCGTGCCTTTCATCTCTCTCTCGCTCTCTCTCCCGCTCTCTTTCTCTCTCTCTAGCTCTCTCACTCTCTCTGGCTGCACATGGAACAGTCTTGCATGTCTGAGCAGCAGACGGCTAGACAGCAGCAATCTGCTACAGCAGCCTCATGTGCTAGTCCGAATGATCCATTCAACAAAGCCTGAGCTAGCAGCACTAAAATCTCTTCCTCTGCTCCCCTCTCCAGCTTTCTTTTTTATCACAGATCTCTCTCTTTTCATTTTGTCTGGCCACATCCTCCCTTCCTCTGTTCCTTTGCTGGGCTGACCGGCGCAGACATACAGAGAGGACTGCGGCAGCCTCTGCCATCACGGTCAGCTGGGTGAGTTTTCTTCTTTCCTTCTCTCCTTCCTCGCTTCTTGTCTCATCACCCTCCCAACCTCCTATTCCTCCTCCTCTTCATCTCGCAGGCAGTCAGATCTCATTCTACCTGACGAATGGGCTTTCCCTCCGTACAGCCAGAGCCGCGTGATTGACAGGTGCGGTCTCAGAGGACTGACAAGCCTGCCGTGTCTGGAGATGAGATATCTCATAGGGAGAATATAAATCGGAAGGAGCTTTGGCTTTTTTTAGAGACGGAGGGCAATTTTAATCTGGCAGTCCTTTTTCTGTCTCGGCTGCTCTCCTTGTCGTCTGACTGGTACCGCTGCGCATGTGCATGGTGCAGAATGTTGGCATTTTGTGAAGAATCAAATGTGTTGTGCTATCAATTATCGTACCACGATTTGGCCGAGAAAGGCTGTGACAGCGAGAGGGAGGCCAAAATATGCTTAGACAGAGCCATTCTTATAGGAACATCATGTGATGATAAAATGCTGTCTGCCTTGGGTGTGCATGGCCGTTCAGTGGTGACTACAGGACATGTGTGCAGAGCACAATAAGATGATATGTGCTCAGTTTTGTATTAAGAGTGATTGATTATGTGCGATGTGATTTACGACGTGTATCGGTATTCGAGTTGTGCGCAGAATACCACGATACTTAATGTCTTATACAGTATAAAAATGTTACGCATGAACTAATGTGTGTGCGGTGCATGCGGATCCTGACTTACCGAGACCAGAACGAACTTAGTGGCGAAACTGGATCTTAGGTAACAGCACAGCATAAAGCCAGCGATAGCTGCCATTGTCTGCTCAAGTCTCAGCCACGGCGCTCATGCAGCAGAGGATCTACTGTATGTCGCATAGTAAAGGCCATACGAAGAAGCAATCTGTTCCTCTCTCATTCCCTGAGACCCTAACTTGTGACGTTTTGCTGTGATGTGCACGGGTTGGGTTCTTGGGAGCTGCGAGGGGCACTCACACATCTCTGTAACCTAAAAAGAAAAAAAAAATGAAAAAGACGAACATGGCGGAGAGACACAAAGCGCAACGAAGAAGGGACGGCTTGGCTTTTTTTTTAACGAGGCACGGTGACAGGGAGTGTTCATATGATCCACCCACACAACTAAAATAGAGATCGAGGGTTAAGAAAAGGAAGAACATTGGGTTTATTTCAGGTTATGGAGGGGTTTAGACCCAGAGGCAGGCACAGCGTGTGTGGCGTTGGGTGGGGGAGAGGGGGAGGGAGAGAGGGAGAGGGGGAGATGGATAGAGGAATGTGGGTATGAAGGGCATGTGACTGGGAGGGAGGGATATACAGACAAGACGCGGTGATATGGCGAAACGCTGTCACATTTACAGTATCCTCGTTTTTATAGGCTGGAACAATGAATGAATGAATGAATATATGACACATTTATGACTAAGGTTACACCCACAGTGACTAATGTCACTCATGCTAACATAGACTCAGTAGTAGGGACCCTGCCCTGCTAATGCTGTATAGACACACAGGCATACGCTGACAATATACCAGGAAACATGTATTCATTTATATGCAGCAGAGAAGCGTTTTAGCGCATAATATCACTGCAAAGTACAAATCACCCCTTGATAATAAATGGGATTCAGTGCTTTACTTTATTATTTATTATATAACAGAAAAAAGACACAAATTCATCATGACTCCTACTATTTCCTACGGGCTCTTCCTACCTTATCTTGAGAGCAACACAAAGTACTGATGAGAGCGTGACACTGAAAGCTCGGTACACTTGTGTTTGACCTCATGCAAATGATCATCTTTCTTTTTCTATACTTGGTGCTCCTATCTGTGTGTGTGTGTGTGTGTGTGTGTGTGTGTGTGTGTGTGTCTTTGTTACACGTGAATAGGAGATACATAATATGGAAACTCCTCAATGCATGCTTGAGTGAGAATGATAGGATACTTGTCTATGTTTGCAGCAGGGTGCCACCCCCGTGGGTGCCAAGTCATTACACTGTGGATGAAAGCAGGATTGCAACATTACAGTAAAAGGCTGTTATAGTGTGTACTGTGTTTTAATGGATGTTATGGGAGGGCAGAATGAGAGAGACAGTATTCGGCCCAGGTCTTTGATGCAGTACTGTACTCTGGGCCAATGAGTCTACAGCTGCTGACGATAAGTGTACCACGCTAAAGACTGTCGCCTCAGTCTTCACAGTTCTCCTAAAACTAGCGTTCAGAGTGTTGAAATGTGTCTGCAGACGAATGCCTGTTTCTATAATTGGTCGGTGATCTGTGATCACAGTAACAGCTTCATTTCCAGCTCTCCCCTCCCTTTATCCACACCTCCAGAATGTAACCCTTTACATGTCTCCTTCCTCTTCTTCTTCTTCTTCTTCTTCTTCTTCTTCTTCTTCTTCTTCTTCTTCTTCTTCCTCTTCTTCCTCTTCCTCTTCTTCTTCTTTTTCTTCAGCCACTCTGAAGTCGCTCTCAGTCATTCCGCGAGCTTCAGCAGCATTTGAGCCGCGATGCTGTTTGATGTTTTGTCCTCATTCTTTCATTAGTTGGGACGTGATGTGATGCAGTGATCATGTGGTTGAAAGGCAGGTAGCTTTGAGCTCTGATTCTATTTTCAGCTTTGATTTGAAGGCAATTTTTAGCTGTGTCAGCAGAACGGTTGAAGAAACAGCTGCCAATTTAATTCTTTTTGTACAATCGCTCCATGCTTGAGGAATTTAGATATCCATTAAATAGGCATTTTTACTATGTGGTCAAACAGGGACTTCTGTCAATGTGAAACTCATTCACATTGTCAAAGCACTTCACATCTTAGTGGGAGTTTTGCTCCCCAGCCTGGTTTCCGTTTACTATGTGAGAATGGAGCTGGAAGAAAGGTTGCCTCACAATGACTCCAGCTGGATTTAATGCAGGTTAGACATTTTATTACTAATAGTAAACAAGCTTATCAAACCTTCTTTAAACAGATATGCAACAAAGCTTAACAACAGTCAGAAACTACTGCAGTAGAATCTGACTGACGTTGGTTTCTGTAGGATGAAATCCATAGTTTGTGCAGCCCTTGATCTTTCATTGCCATGGTCGGAAATGTTAGCTACTGAGGTCTCCAGCTCCATATTATCGTTTTCATATTGAGATGTTTAAACTGGAGGGGTTTTGGGTGGATGTCAGTGTTTGTGTAATGCCATCTTGCAATCACTCTGAGATTTGCATCTTAAACAGAATCAGTGATAAAAAGCATTTATTGTCAGCAGAAGTTCATTATCTCGACACATCTCATCTCTTATTTGGTAAAATGTAAATGTAGTAATGTGATTCATCGGGGTTTCCTAATTGAAGCAGCAGGTCTGCATCAGTAGGTCATGGTGTCAGTGTTTGCCTTGTTAAGCTAAAACATGCAGAGGAAGAGTAAACACAGACAGACGAGAAGAGGAAGAGAACAAGACACAAGTTAGTAGATTTCTGTTTGGTTTTGAAATGTCATCCTCTGCATTCACATTGTACTTCCATGGCTGTGTGTGTGTGTGTGTGTGTGTGTGTGTGTGTGTGTGTGTGTGTGTGTGTGTGTGTGTGTGTGTGCGCACACACCACATTATTAAGACCTCCCACCGCAGCCTTGCCCCCCAGCCTCTGCTCGATTCTTTTCCAACTTGTAAAATGGCCGACCATTTAGAGAATGGAGATCTTTCAGTGTCTCTCACTGACAACTTTCTTAGTGAATGTTTCTATGTATATATATATATATATATATATATATATATATATATATATATATATATATATATATATATATACTGTACAGGCAGGTGTAATGCTCACAGCTGGACCTGCAGTGGTGGAAAGGAGGAAAATGAAAAAAGGAATTATAATAGATGAGGCTTTTGACTGACTGTAAACCAGCAGATGTTATACTTCCATGTTCAGGGATGAAAGAAAAATCATTTCACAGTTCGGTATATGTTATTTAGATATATTAACTATATCTGAGCAGTGTAGAGTTCTGTATTTCTCTCAGTCAGTTGTGGAACAAGTAATGAGGTAATGTTTGGATGAGATCGCAACAACATAGTTTAACCAGACTTGAATTGATTATTGTCATTTAATTAAAAACAGCTTTAGTGACGTTTCATGATAGCGTTTGTAAATCTGTTCAAAATTTGATCAGAAAACACAACAGATTACGTGTTCTGTAGTTAACATACAATTGAATACACTAAATTAAGAGGTTGTACTGTAAATCACAAAGCAACCATCAGTGATTTTTTTTTTCCACTGCGTCCAAACGGCACAAACGGCAACATTTAAAAATGCTGATTTTGTATTTATTTTTCCTGGTCATCTAAATGCATGAATAAACACATCTGTTATCTCTGTACAGCATATGCTAGTGAGCATGGTTTTGTCAGCTGTGTGTCCTCATTGGTCTGTGATCTCACTCACACCCCCTCAGAGTCCTGAGATGCCCTCGGATCGCGGGATGAGAGGCTGGACTCGCTTTTGAATCCAGCTCAGTCTTTTTCTCCCTGCTGCTTGTTCCAGTAGCTGCTGTTGCTCCAGCGGCAGCAGCAGGTGTGTCTACCTCCTGTACCGACCCCCCCTCCTTCCTGTTCCCTTATCACTGCAGTACGGCAGCTCTGTCTGGGAGCCAGCCATTCCATTGTTCTCGCGCCCCCTTCACCTAAAGGTGCTCTTGTGGATGTTGGCGCCGCCCCGCCGGCCCCAGCTGGCCCCAGCCGGCCCCAGCCCCATGAACGGGACCGGTTCCAAATCACTGTGATACTTGGCACCTCGGTGCCCGGAGCACGTATTCGCTTACGGCTTTTCTGTCTCCCTTTTCTCCCTGGACAGAGCTCGCTACACTCTCTGCTGCAGACCGCCGCCATCTTGTTACTGCCTGTGCTGCAGGTCTGCCCGCCTCAGCTGCACTCAGAACCAAACCGTCGGACCCAGCCTCAAGTGTTTGCCAGCATCTCTCTCTCTCTCTCCTCCACGGTTATTTTGTTCTATGCAATCCTGCCTTTTCATAACTTCATCACAACACTTTTGTACTTTTGCACAGAGGCAGACACACCTGGAACGTTTATTATATCTGAAGGGCTGCACATCGTGGAGGCTGCAGGCTCTTATCACAACGTCACAGCACATTTATACTTATTAGTACAAAAAGGAATTTATGTCATTGCTAATATATATAAATGCAGACTGTGTGTGTGTGTTTGTGTGTGCAAAACATTACCAAAACTGTCCCATAACTGTCACAATTACACATAACACTATCCAAGCACTACTTAGCCAAATAGGTGTGACAGTAGACTCCTGTTTGATGTTATCAAAAGTGCCTTCTCTTTTATGAAATATATGATTGTTGGTTGTTTTTAATGGGAATAATGCATCACAATCTATCCCTGATTTTTGCAGGTATTTCTGTTTGTGGAGCACAGTGAACAGAAATTGAGCCGTGGTAAGAAAGTCCTCGTTCTAATTCTGCTTGGCACAAACTACGCTGTTTGACCACATGAGCACAGAGCCGATACTAAAATGACTGGAGATGAAACAGGCTCACATTCCCTCGGTGTTTACACAGAACATGTATGAGCATAATTAAACTGCACTGCATAGATACATCTTTTCCAAACAGCTCCATAAATTATTCACAAACGTCTGCTTTCTAGATGTACTACACTTTCAAGTATTGTAGTTCTACACGGTGCATTGCACTTTTCTCAACAGAATCAGCTATGGGTGAAATACAAACACAATTAAGGGTGCACATTTCACCGTACAGTATGAAAAATGTATTACAATATTGAGCACTGTGCTTTGGTACAAGTGCATGTGAGTAGGTGGAGGCCAAAGTGATGCAGCAGAGAGTTCAGAAGGTCTTCGATCCTCTCTGACACTAATGAAATCATAAAGAATATAAAGAAAAACAAACTGTCTCATGACTCTGGAGTATACATCCATACATCTGATGTCTACTTGTGTCTCTGTGCGTACATGCACAGTAGCTCTGCAGTGATACTGTACATCCAAGGCCAAAGGCTTCAGGGTTAAAATGTTGCTTTCATCTGACGTTTTATTTTTCAGGTCAGTGGAGGCAGCGCCTCTGTCTGAGTCGATCACAGAGTTGTTCAATCAGAGCTGTTACAAGTATGCAAATCACACTCATATTTCGTCTGAATGTGATGCGGTTCAGGAGAAAGAATGACAAATATCAGTATCAACTACATGCCTAGAATATATGTGCAATTGTATTTTCTTTGATTGAAAACTCTCTGTAGAAGCAGTCAGTTCTGAAATGACATCAAACTCACAAGATACCATCTAATGAGACGTTGACAGCAAATCATTGATATGCTTCCTATGAAAAAGATCAGTTTAAACCCTTGTTTTGTTCTACTGTCAGCGAGTATTTGTCATTATTAAATTGATGACATACAGTTGACTTTGACTGATAGCTGAACATCTTGAGGGACATCTATTGAGGCAGTACACATGACAATAAAGCAAACCATGGTAAGACAGATGCTGTTTGACAAATAGAAGATGTAACACATAGAAGTTTCTTTTAGAGTGGAAATACAAGAAATGCTGCAATTTAGGGCCTCAAAAAAGGAATTGACAGTCACAGTCAACACACTTTTACATTAGAAGAGTCGGCAGCAGCTTTTCATTGCATTGTTATGTATTATAAAGTGTTATAACATGTCATATAACATGTTGGTCCACATACTTATAGTCCAGCCTGAAGTATCTCAGCAATTGTTGAAAACCTTTTTTTACAGATCTCCAAGATTCCCTGAGGATAAATACTAATGACTTTCATTGAGTTATCCCAACTTCTAACGCCATCAGCAGGTACCATTCTTCACCTATCCAGTGAGCTCTCTCTTCATCTTTTTGATGGACTGGCACACAATGTCAAACAGACATTCGTGGTTCCCAGATGATGGGTCTTTATGACCTCTAGCGGCACCGTGAGGATGACATGAGAGGTTTTGTGGCGAATGTCTCAACAACTACTGAATGGATTGTCATGAAATTTGGTGCAGACATTGATATCCTTTGGTAACCCCTTAACGTTTCATGTACCCAAAACTAATGACAGCCTCAACTGTACTCTGTGTTTAGTGCTGATCAGCACATTTGAGCATGCTAACATGCTTAGCTAAGATGAACGAAATAAATATTATTTCTGCCGAACCTCACCATGTCATTATTGTGAGCACGAACGCATGCTGATGTTAGCACTGCTCTGCTTATTGTAAATGCAGCCTCATACAACTTCTAGCAAACGTATCTTCTTGGAGTGGCGTTCAGATGTAAGTGTGACTCTCAGGTAATGTGTTGTACTTGTTTGTTTCCATTTCCACGGCATATGAGTTTCTCCTTCGGTACAATAAAGTCAATAACAAAAACAAAAAAACTTGCAGGTAAAACACGGATGAATAAACTATAACCCTACTCTGAGCAGCTTTCTGAGTGGTCACTGACATGTTCCAGCAGAACGGCAAGCTATTGATCATCCCGTTGATGTGTAGCTATCTTAGCAGTTGACGACCAGCATTGCTGTTACATTGTAGACAGAAATAGGAGAACAGGAGTGGAGTGAAGTATCTTCACTGCAGCAGAGTAGACACAGATTGCATGACAGGGTGCAGTTTGCACGTGGAATGTCGAAGGATTTCAGGCACTCGGTGATGAAGGCCAGATGTTTGAGTTATGCATGGGAAGTCAGTTGTCTACAGTTGCTACCGGGCATGACAGTGATGTGGCCAGGCACCATCACTGGTATCTACTGTATAATCAAATTTAGGAAGGCCCTCTCACATTATATGGCTTGTATATAACCAATACATGTGCTCGGTTTGAAAAAAAACATCTTAAAAGAACATCAGGTGCATAAATAGAAACTGAAACAGTATATGAGTGAGTAAGTAGTAGTTATAGCAACAAATTCCATTTCTCACAAAGCTAATCTTACTAAACATTCACAGTCAGAGTGGCTGACAACTAGGGTGGTGATCACTGTTGGTCAGAAGACTGAAAATAAAAGTGAAGTATCATATTACTGCTGTTGGACGAAAGAAAACTTCATGAGTCATATACAATGTTTGGGGATTTCTTTTTTGTACTCGTATTAATACGAATGGATTTTTCAACATATGTTGGTCCTTCAAAACTTAACAAAAGCAGTCAAGCTGAAAAACGTTTTGGAGAGACATATAGTGACAATAAAACCTGTCAACTGCTGTATTCATAAAAAAAAGTTTTTAGATTTTGCAGGGCATGGTGATCACAGCATTGAGGAGAAATACAAATGTATACACAGCAGCCAGTTTCTCCTTGTCCTTGTCTCACTCTCTCACACACACACACACACACACACACACACACACACACACACACACACACACACACACACACACACACACCGTCTTTTGTTTGGATTCAGACGGCATTGAAGGCAGATCCTGTGGCCCTTCTGAGGAGAATGTTAATATGCCCGCCTGGTCTCTCTGGGGATGCAGAGAATGGACTCTGGCTGCTAATGCACTGTCACATTAACCGGCTCACTCTTCTCACAGTTAGCAGCAGCAGCTCTGCTGCCTGTGCTGAAATATATTTAACTTCACTCTCAACTGTATTGTCACATGACATGCAAACAGTTTGTTATGTGTATTTAAACTTACTTTAGTTTATTTCAGTGGTACTATCTCTCGTGTTGAGAGTATTCCACGAGTGCCTGACTTTCTTCAACCACCATCCAACCTAATCTAAATATGTTTATTCATTGTTTAATTATTATGTAGACCCATTGCTGTTTGTTCCTCTCCAATGAATTATTGGATTATATTTAAGTCATTGCAAACATACAATATTGAGCTAAATGTAAGGTTTCGCCCCCAGTAAGACTATTAAAACTCTGATCTAAGCATCTTTAACAATTTTCCAGAAGATAGGAAATATTGTACTTTCAGTATAAACTCTTTGAGTTGAAGGCTCCACATCTACCAAACCAAACTGTGTATCATCTATTTATTCAATTATTTCATTCAGAAAATGGAAAATGAAAAAGAATAAAAATGCTCAAGATTTCCCTTTTATGCTGTTTGCTGGTATCCAGAAATGGAAAATGAAATGTGTGTTCCCCCTCTTTAATTAAGTGGGTTCTGTGAACATATTTCCACACAGTATCTCATGAACAAATTTTGTAAAGGTTAAAGTTGAGGCAGCGTGTTGTAAGGACATTCAACGCACTGTAATCAGTCATTCAATAATGGAGATCTTCAGATGTATTAGACAGAACAGTTTTGATGATTTGTGGGTGTATTGTGTTTTCCATTAATATTTTGGTTTTTAGATTGGATTTAAAAAAATTATAACAGGAAGAAAAGAAAAAAACGGTTAACTCAAGCTGTAAAACCATAATTTCATGCTTTTTGAATCTGAAGTCTGTTTGCATTCTGCCTTAAATATGCACATGTATTATATTGTTCTGTTAATTTGTAGCTGGAGGGCAAGTGAGCACAGTTATTTACATAAACAAGTTAAAAAAGTTTATTCCATAATGCTCTTGTGTGCAAAAGAAATTTGACTAAACAGTCTCAAATAAAAATGTCCTTACTTGCTTGTTCTAGAGCTTTCGACTTTAATGCACAGTCTTCATCTGTAGACAATGGGTCTGGATAGACCACTAATTTCTGTTTTATTTCCCAATAACTGCCAAGCATACATGAACTAAGAGCACCAGCCAGGCAAAACACTGTACTTCAAACACCTGCTGCAGGTTTGACATGCTGTCGCTGGTGGTCGCATTAATAAACTGTTATACTGTACGTGTCAATGAATCTTCCTGCACTACATTTTTCTTTCACTCATTCCCTTTTCTTCTGTTTCCCAGCTGTGGGCAGGGAAAATCTCCCCACCCCGCCTCGCTCCCCGTCAACTGAAGTCCTTTCATGATGAATGGCAAGGTACGATAATAGCCTTCAGGTTGCCATAGAAATAAGACAGGGGCCCTGTGTGTGATTCTTTTTCTCTTTTTTTTTTTCTTTCTCCAAGCATAAATGACAGAGGACTCTGAGGCAAACTCTTTTTTCCCTCACCCTCACAGGCGGCTCCGCACTTTCATCTCTTCCTCCTCTCACATCTTTTCTTAATCAACATTTCTTCTTTCTTCGACCTAATCTGATGTGATGCTTTAATATCAGAATCATGCGAGTTGAAAGTGATTTAGCTGCAATGAATTTAACAGCAAACAGAAATGTTTGAGAAGGATTCAGTCTTCTACGATTCTATTCACATATGACCGACACCACAAACAGTCCAGACAGGTTGTAAACTCGGGGCTCGGAGCTGATCGGAGCACATTTAGAGCACAAGCACCCGGGCAACTTTTCAAAACTGGTCTGATGATGAAGAACTATCCAAGACTTTAGGGGAGCAGATGGAGCTTTTTCGCTGCACGAGGCATCCGCCCAACTCAGGTCTCCTCCCTGCATTGAGCATCTCAGTGCAGCTGCTACATGGCCTTTGAAACTGAGCTCTTGTGATCTTAGTTTCCCGCCAACAGCTGCTCTCAAGCTAAACAAAGTATTGATCCAGTCTGTCATTTTCACACTTGTGTGTGTGTGTGTGTGTGTGTGTGTGTGTGTGTGTGTGTGTGTGTGTGTGTGTGTGTGTGTGTGTGTGTGTTGAGGTTGGTGATGATCTCTGATGTGTTTGTGTCATGTTTGTGGTGTCAAGGAGTGGCTTTGTGATAAAGTGATGAGTTATAAGTGCTGGTGCATGTACCAGAATGTGCACATGTATCTAGATATGTTGCGTGATGGATTAGGCCGACCTGCGGCCGTAGATATGATTTATAAAGAACAGACTTTTGATTTGGCCATAAGCTTCACAGATCATAAAATGGCTACGAACTTTAACAGCAAACATGATCAATATCTGCAAATACAAATAAGACAACATGCACCCAAAACTGTTTTCTGGTCAGGTACAGTAGATTCGATAGATACCTTCAGTCCACTGACAACCATTTGCATATATTCATTTGTTTGCATTAGAATAATGAAAAACATATAACCTAAAAAATGTAAAAGCACAATACAAATATGTTAATATTTCAGAGTTCAGTTGATTGTTATAAATTGTTGCCAATTGTTGCAGCCCTGACCTTTATGGTCCCTGAGAGAGTTGAAACCCCTTAAACTTTCATTTCTATGTCTGTATCATATTAAATATTAAGTGTTTAAACAAAATCCAGAGATATTATTTATTGAAAGTTTCTAATCTGCTGTATTGTGTGGGTTTGCTTTGATCAGATAAACAAATGAAGAGTGCATCATCACTACTTTGTCAACACCCAGAAACACTGTGAATAAATGATATGGAAGCAAATTAAGAAACACCTTTATTAATTGTCTAATGCATAAAGAAAATGAGATCTTATGTTGTTACTACAAGCACATTTTGCTCACCTTTAATGTGCAACCCTCATTTCATTAGTAAAGTGAACATCAGTTTCATTATGTTGCTCTGCAGATGATTCTCATAACACATCTTCTATCTATATGTAGAATATATAAATTATTCTTCAGCGCTGCAGGTCTAAAGACGCATGCTTCTTTCTTCTCCTTCTTTATGGTAATCTTTCAATTTATCTTCTCATATTTGACTTTCCTGATGATTTGTCTGCTAAAACACCCAAATAAAAGCAATATTTCAATGTTATCAATTCCTCTTAAAGCCCCCTCTCCTAAAAACACATCATGTTGTTGATGAGTTTTTGATATCGTTCACATTCTTAGACTAAAACAAAATCATTATTTCGAACAAGACTTGTGAAACTCTTCCCCAGCTGGTCGGATTTGGATGTTTGCCAACAGCAGCGATCAGTGAAACTCACTCTGGCTTTCAAAATTACATTTTGTTTCTTATTTCACCTGCACAATCAAATAAAACTTCCCCCATAAAATATCCGAGGGGGATAACAGGCCTTTCAATAACCGAATCATGATTTTTCTAAATAATTTAAACGGACCGTACTGACCTTACTCTAATGTAATAACACAAAGTCAAAACAGCAGAATGCAAGCAAACATGTAGAAACCAGAACACACAGGATGTGTATGTTGTTTGCAGCAGCTGTTTGCCAGACAATAACCACATAGTTGTCGCATAATTGATTTGGGTTTGAATTTATATATTTACTGTAAACATGCCACAGCAGTTTGTTTGTGGGTCCACATGTTTGAGTCTGGCTCTCTGTAGTCAATGTAGCTGTATGCATCCTACTCTCATATCATCTTATTCAGACTCAACCAAGGCTGAAATATCTTTGAGATTTATAATGAATTAATCATTTGTCCCCTTTGTGTATTCTTGTACCTGCTTTTTATTGACATGCCCCTGAAAATCAGGGGATTTAGTCAGATTAGTGAGGTTAGATTAAAAATAATCTCACATTGCAAATGTCTGATCCCCACTGCATCTTTTTATTCATCGGATTTGTTTCAGTTTGTGAGTTAAACGAGCAGACAGAACACAGTACATTTTAACACCTTTTGAAAATTGTTGCATTTTGTAAGAAGCCACTTTACTTGAATATTCATAAAACGCGTCAAATGGTCATTCTGTCATGTGTTTGCTATTAATACTGTTATTGAATAAGATGAGCAAAGGCTTGGAAAAGCTCCATGTTTGTGATTACCTGTGTCTGCTGATAAAGACCTAAAGCTGCTTAAATTCCAAAGGGGCTTAAACCTTCAGCTTGAAGCTCTGAATCACACTTCAGGTGTTCAGTGCATCTTTGTCTGATAGAAGTCCATTCATTTTTTATAAACATGGTATGTTGGATTCTTTTTCTCTGATTTCAGATTTTCTCTGTGTTTTTAAATTGCATCATACAATTTGTATGTGAAATAAATACTAGCTTCAATCATATGGCGCCGGTCCGTTGTATTTCTGTCCTCTTGACCCACAGAGATGCTTGTGTAGAGATTTCCATACAGTAGCAACACAAATAGCTCGCTCACATTCACCTGGTGCCTTTGCTCAGTATTTCTTGACAGGAGTTGCAAAGTAAAACCTATCTGTCTTAACCAAGACAGACTTCTTCTTTGAAAGATAAAGTATGAAAAACGTCATCCGGTTATTAAAACATCTGTTTGAAGTGAGAACACAAGAAGCGGGCGCAGCTGCACACCGACACTCAAGCACGTATTTCAGTGAGGTGTCATGACAACTGTCACATTGACCTTGATCACCAGCAGCGTCTGTGCATTTGACATTTTTTACTTAGCACTTCAAATTATGTAAAGATTGCGTAGACTTTGGAGATTTTGAGATTGAAGGACAGGCATCCCACAATAAACAATGTTGCAACTCATTAAATGTAGTTGCCAAACAATACATTTGCACCATGAAGCCTCACAAAATGCAGGTGAATCAGGTACGACTATTTATATTGAACTTGTTTGTGTGAAATCCCCCAGAAAACAACATCTGCCTCTTGACCTTACCCTCTGCCGCCTGCCACTGTCCACATGTCTTTAGCCCGATGGCTAGCTAACATTAAGACGGCCACGCCGAGGAGCGTCCATCTTTTCCTGTCATGATTTTTCGCAGGTCTCTGTGGCCGTTGCAACCGAAGGCCCTTTTGGCCAAAGTCCACGTGGCACAAAAAGGCAGCGGCATTCCTGATGTCTGTGGCTAATCTGTGGTGTCAGCTTGTGTTAACGCCGCACCGCCAAATTTGAGGGCACACAGGGCCGGGGGAATATTAAAAACTCCCATCAGCAGCATTCCTCCAAGAGGAGGGCGGCTCTGATGAGAGCAAGGGTCACCTAAGGTTGAACGCTGGTTGTGTGTTAGAGCCGCTCGTACTGTAACGGTCTGATCCACTGGACAGGAGGTGGGGCCGGAGCAGGACGGAGGGAACACACTTCAAAGAGAGAGCGCTCTTTCCTTGTCTATCCTCATTGAAACCGGGCTAAATGAGCTTTGGGGGGGCTTTTGTTCCTGCTGTTAGACAATTCAGAGACTGGACGGAAGATGCCGAAAAAGACAGGAGGTCATACGGGTAGTTAATTATCTGCTCCTCAACCTGACAGACGCTTTCTGCATGCCACCCCAATTGACTTATAATGACCATGAGATATTGTTCTGCTAAATTTGAGAAGTCTAGCAAGTGTAAGGTCAAACTGTTCCTACAATTGCCACATGTCAAATTTCACACGGGCATGAGATGGAGACTTTGTATACTTGAGCGCAGGCATTTCTTTTCACACATCCAACCCTGCAGCTTCCTTCTCTAATTTGATTACTAATATCCAAAGAGTGAGACGAGTTTGCTCAGCAGCTCACAAAATGAACCATGACATTAGACATAACTGATAACTGATGCAAACTCGCTGTGTTTGTGGGTTTAGCGGCGCAAACTGCAGCCCATACCTGTGCTCACCCCACGCAATACGATAGCCGAAAAATGAAACGTATTTCTGATTGTCTCAGGCTGCTGCGCAGACATGTAACATGTGCTCTGCTCTCCCCGAGTCCCAGAGGGGCAAGGACAGGAATTCAGGGTCAGGGGTCAGAGAGCCATGTGCATGTGCACTGCTGTAGCCTGGCAACAGGTGCTGTGCAAGAGCCTCTAAGTCATTTAAGATTGCAGCAAACCTTCAATAAAGCTACATTTTCTCTCTAACATTTCCACATTACCATCTGTTTTTAGTTGTTTCTCTTTGTTTTAGAATAATACTGCATCTTATAATGTTTGTTTTTTTATGATTGATTTTGTTAAACAAGCCGAGCTGCGACTATAACATCTGTGCAGAAAGAGAAGCTCGTATAGCTGAGCGGTTGGTAGTGTCTCGGGGAAATTATAGCTCTTTGCCAAGGTATTCCTTTTCCCTCCTGAGAGGCCCGGCCATTCAGCACTGTGAGGTCAACAAGTACAGACCATTACCCACAATGCCCTTGAACAGGGGGGAGAAAAAAGAGAGAAAAAAACTTGAATATGCAGGGCTGTTCCTTTAAGATGGTAAGACAGGAGCTGCGTGAATGCACTCAGAGCTGCAGCCAAGATGGAGAGACGGAGGGAGGGCAGAAAAGGGGGCCAGGGAACAGAGATCCTCTCGTGATGTGGGGAAGGATACACTTGTGTTGCCCTGCTTCTGCAGCAAAGCTGTTCAGTTGAAATTATTCATATTGGAAAATGATGGGTGTCAGTGTGCTGATTGCACCGCTCAGAGAAAAGGAGTCTTGTTGCTAGGAGAGGAGGGATTCAGCCTCCTCTTATTGGCCACAAGGATGCGTAAGATGGTCCAATCAGAGCGCTCTCCCTAACAGCAGTGCAATAGTGGAGCTACCCCCACATGCAGACCTGATTAATATGTCAGACATGTTTTATGGGTTAACGTGAATCAGGCTGCATGTATTGAAAGGACTGCAGCAGGGATTTAGTGTGTGTGTGTGTGTGTGTGTGTGTGTGTGTGTGTGTGTGTGTGTGTGTGTGTGTGTGTGTGTGAGAGAGAGAGAGAGCGAGAGAGAGAGAGAGAGAGAGAGAGAGAGAGAGAAAGTCGAGAGAGTAAGTCTATACAGTATGTGTGCCAGGAGAACACAAACACACACACACACACACACACACACACACACACACACACACACACACACACACACACACACACACACACACACACACACACACACACACATGCACTGACTGTAGTAGTGAACTAACTCAAAACAGACTAGTGTAGAGAGGAAATAGGAAATAGGATTCCTCACATGTATGTGATTATCACAAGAATGCAGCGCACAAAAGAGAAACAGAAGTGAAAAAACGTAACCCTGTTTTCATAGTCTGATGTGACTTGAAAGAGGATTGCAGTATATAAAACACACTGTCCAGTTGTTAACCAGTTGCGGTGGATCTCAAAACAGATCCGCCAGGGACGTTGGATACATGTTTTACCTGCCAGGAAGAGAAACTTACATTGTTTTAATTTCTCTGACAGGGTGATAAGTCTTGATGCAGTAATAGACATGTCATAGGTTCTGTTTAGCATTATAACAGTCAAGTTAAGCTCTGAGGCTGAAGGTAACTGGTCCTTCATATTTTCTTACCCGGTCTTTTAACTGCTGAGCTAAAGCCGTGAGATGATAGCTTAGTTTAGCATAAACACTGGAATCTCTCCAAATGGAGAAAAAAATACCCCTACCAGTACCTGTAAAGCTCACCAAATATTGTAGCTTTTTCTTTATTGAATTTTTTTTTTTTTTTAACATTAAGAGAAATGTAAACAGTACAAATGTCAAACTATTCCTTTAAAACAAGGACTCTGCAATACATTTCTTAAACAATGCTTACCTGCTGATAGTAATCAAATATGTTTCTCAGAACTGTGAAAGTTCATTTTAGAAGAAACAATAGCCCAAGGTGTTTATCTTACTTGCCATAATCAGGCAACATGACTGCTGAGTTTATCAAACTTTATGTCAGCATCAAGTGCAGTCTCTGCTATTAAATAGCCTCGGGCAGAATGAGTCACAATATGCTTATACGTTCTCTAGATCAAGGTAATTTCTCAGAATAAGTGTGATTTATATTTAGATTATGAATCACATTGGAATGGTGAAACACCCACACTGTACATAGTACAGCTACACAAGGTGTGTTCACTTTCACCGATCAGACCTGAGGACTCTGAACATGTGCTGACAGCATGTGAAGGGTGCCGCTCATAGTGACAATCGCACAGGACATTGTCACCCGACTCTTTTAGCTAACACGTTAGCATTTGGGGATTAAAGGTCAATGAAAAAAAATGTATTGCAAGTTTCAGTAAAGATAATAGTGTATGCTCAATAACTAACTGTATTTAGGGTTGAGGTCTTTTGTCTGGGAGCTGACTTTTATCCTTCCTTCAGCGACTAACAATATACCAATGTTTTAAGTATAATTCAGTTCCCAATATGTCTTTTGTTGGTCCTGCTATCTGCGGCAGTACAGACGTTCTCATTGGTGTCTGGCTTCAAACATCTCATCATTTACACAAACGGCTCCATCTTACAGAGCTATTCGTATCACAAACGAGAAACAAGCTAAAAATACATTCTTCTTATGCCACAGCTGATCACAAACTACCATCCTGCTAGAAAATCACAATTCCTGACCTGAGACCAGACCTGCTTCAATAGACGTTACAAAGCCGCTGCCACAGAGCTGCTCCCTGCGGCGCAGTCGGTCCGTGCTAAATAAGACCAATGTTGAGTGATCAATATGAAAGTGATTGTTCACACGCTGTTTGTGCATGTTCGTACATGGTTCAGCAACAACACAAAGGATGTGGCACCAATGCAGGTTTTAGTCTCATGCTTGTTGCCACAGGGAAGATATCTGTCAGCACTTCTGTGCACAGAATAAATCAAAAAGATGCAGCTCTTGGAATACTGTTCAATGAACTGTTCCAACTGAAGTGGATACAAAAAATTAAAAAAAATCACGTCAAATATCTGATTTATCGCTGTAATTATGTTTGACAGCTCCCTCTTATCTTGTCATGCCACATTCATTCTGTTGGTATATTAGTACACTAATGTATTGATTGTGCAGCCTCCCTTTAGAGAAGAATGCACACCGAGAAGCCAGTGATGAGCTGTGAAACTCTATGAACGTTTCAGACAGAGATATTATTATTATCGCATATTGTTCATGAATTATTCTATATTGTACCATCTGTAGTCATGTGACCATCGATAATGCATTTTCTTTACTTCCAAAAGCCTTCCTAAAACGTTGAAAGCTTAAATTGGCCAGAAAAAAACCCTCTTGGATTTAGAGGTTCTCTCTTAAGAGTTTGGTTCCTGTTGCTTTGACCGGCTGTCAGGAACACACAGAGAGTTTTTTTTTCTTCTTTTCCCTTTTGTTCACTCCTCTATGGAAATGCGCATCTGTTCTCCGGCCACACACGCAGGCTGAAAAGTGAATTGGGAAGCTGCAGTTAGTCTTCTGCTTTAATCCATTGTTTTAACTTCCATCTATTCCAACTTTTGAAATGTTTTTGTTTTTAATCAAGACCTTTTTTTTTTCCAATTCACTCTTGTATAGCTCACATGTTTTATAGTTTTTTTCCACTCTTAAGTGTCGTATATATGCAGTTGTTCAGATCACAGCCTTGTAAATAACCCCTCTGAGGGTCAATGCCAGCCTCTTCCAGTGTTTGCAGTACGTTGTTCAAGTGTCGGGATGGGCAGGCGGTTACAGACTGTCCAATTGTGAAAAGGTCACAGGTTTGATCCGTTATACAGCCACTGTGTCCATGTTTGGCCCGGCTTCTTCGGAGACTGTTGCAGGAGCCTGAAAGTGGAACGGTTAAGATTCACAATGATGCAGCTGGAAGCAGAATAGGCTGCTGTTGACGAGGGCTACAATACAGAGAGTGCAACACGGTCACTGAAGGGAGAAGCTGCATTGTTGCTGCTCACAAACACAATGTCTTCCTGTTGTCCAAATGCACACAAATAAGACAAAGTATAATGCAGAAATATTTTTTTTTAACTTTTATTTTTCTATTTGTTAAATTTTTATGAACAAATAAGTAACTTTATTTCTCTATTTCTCACTCTGCAGCTGTAGAGTGAAACGGCATCTTGTGCTGACCTCTAGTGGATGATGTGAGGATTTCTTACAGCAGACAAAAAGAAAAAAACATTCACACAAGTTTTATTGGTTTACGTTAGTCATATACTTATCATGATTTCATACCCGCAGGGGATATTCTACAGCCAGTAAAACAGTTTATAGAACCTTAAGATTTGGAATACTGTTATTATATTTAAAAACTATACATTGTGTTTGATAAAATGTATAATTAAAATAGAAAAGCCAAGATTCAAGCACCAGTTTAAAATGTGTACTATAAATACAGTATGTATTATGTGCACAATAAACCTTCTAATAAACCTTCCAACTAACAATATATGTCTCCAACTCAAAATACTTGTTCTGTAATGACAAAAAGCAAGTGCCTATGCAGTTTCCATGTGTACATTACAGTATATTGGCATAAGAAAATGATCTGAGCATTTAACATGAAGATAATATTTGCATTGGTCTATTATCTGCTCCGTTGGCCTAAGCTTTCTGTGGATAAATCCACGTTGTAAAACAGAACAATATCTTAATTGAGTTTTAACACTTTAAAACCTGTGACACTATTAAACAATGTTTTGCTCTGAGCATCGGAATTTCACAAATCTGACTTTAAAAAGTATGACATTTGATTTTTATATCTTTTTTCTGTGTAAATTTGGGAGAAAAGAAAAGATTAGAAGCATTTCCTGAAAATTCTAATTTGGGGACAAACAGCGAAGGAAGTGAAAAGAAAGTTGAAGTGATCAAATAAAATATAAATTTTAGTGTAAAAAAAGAAAGAAAAGGATATTTAAAAAAAAAGGATCTATATCTAAAAAAACCCTCTAAAGTTATGTGGGGCTTTGAAACACAATGTATCACTATCAATTCTTTTTCGGTAAAATACATTGAGGCAATATAAATTATGAAGTTATGAAACAGCAGTTTTTATATGCAAACACATTCTGAACATTATTTGTTTGTATTGGGTGCACAGACAACATGACAGCTCAGACAGAGGTTAAGTATTTTATTGGCAAATAAGTATAAAATAAGTATGAACTCTGTATTAAAAGAAAAGAATATATATACACATTGTAACAAAAGAATATATTGAATTAAAACACAAGACACTTGTGGTGGTTGGAGCATCATGCAACTTTAAAAAAGTTTGATTACAGTATAATAACTAATGAGTACCATTAAAAGGTTGATATAAAAGTATAACAATAATAATAATAATATTATAAGCTTATTGTGGTTCTTAATGCCATTAGCCTTGGGTTGGATGATACCACAAACCAAACCATTTGTTGAGAAAAGTACTGTACAATATACGGCCTATCTGTTACCACACTGCTAGATACCACCACATCCTACACACTGTCCATTTAAATAGCCAACAGTCAATAGCAACCGTAATACTTGATTAATTCTACCCTGATTTTTTTCCCCCAATGGCTTGCAAAACTACGGCATACACAACAACAAACCACGTACATTATGTTGTAAACTGTGCAGAAGTTCTTTGTTTGGTTTCCATTGAAATGATTCACAGAGTATACCGCTTAAGATGATGTCACAGTAGTTTCACGCGCCGCCGTTACAGTGATCAGCTGAGAATCTAAACTGAGGCGATACTTTCTGAAGTGAGAACGCAGCCTAGAGAAAAAGACCTGGTACCAAAGTGAGTCGGGTCGAGCAGAGCCGCACCATGCAGCGTAAACACGGCTTAACAAAACGCTGTCTTCATCTAGAGCAGCAGAAAGTCAGTACCATCAGGAATATAGTGGTTATAAGTAGACCACTCTGACAACTGAACACTTGAACTGAACTTGGTCACTTTATCATTGAACTGAACTTGGTCACTTTATCATTCACCTGGTGCAATATTATTACGTATATTACGTGTATTTACGTGCAATACGTTTAAGTACTTTTCTATTCAGTCTGTATATTAATATTCTCTACTGTTTTACTGCTCATTTATATTTATTTATATTACTTGTTTCTACTGTATTATTCTTCTTTTTATTCTTTTTATTCACTTGTGAGCAAGGCTGCTGTAATCCTGTAATTTCCCCACTGAGGGACTAATAAAGGATTATTTTTTCCTTATTTTATAAGGATTATCGCTTAATTTGGTATTCTTTGTACTAGATTAATTGAAAAAACACTTTGAATGTAACAGAAACAGGTTTATGCAGTTGCGTGGAAGGTACCGTGGAAGCCATACGCCATCTTAACAGGCACGTAGGCTCTTGCCAGTTCTTCAAAGCTCTTTGCATCCAAAACCAAGAGGAACGCTCCTTTATCCTGCAGAGGAAAGAGGACCCAAACATCTCATGAGACAAGTTGGACACAAGTGGCTCAATGAGGCAACTGAAATGGACGGTTCAGAAACATGCTGCTCTTCATTCAAAAACAAGAGGGGATACATCATTTTATCATTTTATTTGCTATATTAGTGATATTTTTAGTTTTCTCTGCTGATCACAACAGTGTAATAATACATTATCTTTTGACATTTGATCTTGAAACAATCAAAATGAATTCTGTGTCAATTCATAAATGCATATTTAATCTTCCTTCTGCATATTGATGATGGGTTGTGTGTCCACACTTAATACCAGACTTGAAGCTGGACTTACAGGCCTGCTGCTGTTATAGATAAATAGTCTGACGTGGCACATAATAACACTGATGTAACCAGAGATACCAGCACGTTTACTTCCAACCTTTTTACCTATAATTCCTGTGCATCCTCAGAAACAGAGTCTTACCTGTGTGGGGGAGAGAACCACGGAGAGGATGACACCATCGTCCTCTTCCACGGCATCAGGTGACGGCACAAACGCAGGCTCTGACGGGAAGAAACCCTTCTGGTACCAAACCTGAGCAAGAACGAACACACACACACACACACACACACACACACACACACACACACACACACACACACACACACACACACACACTCGTTCATTATATTCAAAAATAGTGCTATTATTTTGTTGTTGATCAAGATTTTAGAATACAATTCATATCTTACGATATAGCATTTAGTACGCCATTTTCCATGATGAGGATGATTTTACACCAACCTTGAACGTCTTGTCCTTCAGGTCCATCTTGAGCAGTGAGTCTCCCACCAGGTGTCTGAAGCCACAGCCATAGAAATAACGGTATGTCCGCGTGTTACATCTCCCATAGTTGATCTGAGGGAACTCCAGGCCACCGTACTCAAGGAGGTCGTCTCCATGGAGATCCTCGTGTTGGCAGAACACCTGTAGACAAACAGCAGATCAATTATATGAATTTATTATAACACACTTTAACGGGGCACCAGTGGAGAAGGTGGACAGCTTCAGACACCTGGATGTCTGCATCACAGAGGATTTATCATAGCTCTTACGTCAGCATGTTACTTCCTACGATGCCTATAGGCTGCCCCACCCGGTGCTGTACAACTGCCATCTGATGTGAGCTCTCAGCTCTACTAAACATCAACACCATCTGGCGATGAGTGAACGGAAAGCAGCTAAACAGACTAGACAGGTGAGGTGAATGAGCAGGTAGAAGCCACGTGACAATACTGTAACAGAGAGATGCAAATGTTTATGGTTTATTTTATGATTTGAGTATACGCACCTAGGTTCTGCCGACATGGCTATTATTTTGTTTTGTATAAATAAACATGATGGACGTTACACCTGGACATTGTCGTGAATGATATCAAGGGAGCAACCAAGTAGTTCCTTAGGGTTAAATAGGCAATGGGGGCACTATACTATGTTTACATTCTTCTGAAACTCAATCATGGTTATACTGTTTTATTTTTTCATTTCTACGAGACATAGTATATTTTGTAAAATAATTTAGTTTAATTTATTCTATTCTATTTTGATAGTTGCTTCTGAAGTTAGGCAAAACATTATTTAACTTCACGTTTGTGCTGTGTATATGAACTGTTTCATCCATGCTGGTTAAAAATATGGAAGTGGAAATGGTGACTACAGTTTTTAGTCTGTGTCTGTGTGTTTCAAATATTTGACATATTTTAAATAAATAGAAGTCAATCATTGTAGAAACCATTTAGAAGGATATGAAGAATTGTATTAATTTCTTTGCCAATTTTGCGTGTCTTCCTCCATATACACCTATGAATATAAATGCCTCAAATCATAAGACTTTATTTGTAAGACTAATGTGGGTCCCACATTAACATTGGACACTATAATAAGAACTGGACATGGACCCCCCCATATTCTCATTTGTTTATTATTTGTATTGATTGTAAATTATTTTGTTTGTTCGCCTGGCATGTGTTTCTCTGCAATGGAGGTTTGAATGGTTTGAGAGGTTAATGCTTGGTTACGATGATTACAGTTCAGGCCGGCACTTGGGTCAGCTCAGGGGTCCTTTGGGGAAAAAAGCGAGGGAAAACGTTACGCTCGTGACATTCAGTAGTGGACTAAAACAGCCTGCAGCATGCAGTGCGTTGCTGATCAGAGTGTATTCCTGTGCTTTCAGGAGGGTAAAAGTGATGAAAACGGTATAAAAGTAGCGACACATGGATCATAACCATCAGTAATGCAAATATGGATGTATGTCGGAGTTTTGCAAGTTGAATGTCATGACGTGTCGGGGGATATAGTGCATCACCTAGCTAGCTAGCGAACGAGAAACAGCATTGTAACCACCTGTAGCCTGTGAGAATGAGAGTTGTGTGAATGTGCAGAATGTCGCCAGTGTGAATGAAGTTGTTAGAGTGACAGTATAAGTAGACATTTTATATGTATATGTAAAAGAAAAATGATTCACTCAGTAGTAGACTAAAACAGCATGCAGTTGCGTTGCTGATCAGAGTGTATTCCTGTGCTTTCAGTAAAGATGTTCTTTAAAACCCATGCACGCCTCGATCTCCTGTGTGTCCAAGTGTGCAACACTAGTACTAGAGTATTTTTACATCAATTTGCTACTTCTACCTAAGTAAAGGAGCTGAATACTTAATATAAGCATTACTGAACAACTCACCTTATCTTTGCTGAGTTGGACACATGTGGCTGCACTGGAGGGCCGAGTGTTCAGGTTCTGGTCTGTCGGGCTTTCACCGGTCAAGTGAAGGGGAAGAACAAAACGCCGAGGGAATACCCTGCTCATGGTGTTGTACACCTGGGAATGACACCACACAAGATCAATACTTTATGGGGTGAAGTTGGGTTCCTTTTTTACAGTATGCCTTTCTGTCTCTTGGTGCAAAGGGACGTACACAGCAACAGTACACTTAATTGATTATTTGATAAATAAATTAAAACTATTGACAGGCAGAACGCTGAAAAACATTCTTCCGTAAGTATTCAGCAACTCTTCATTGCAAAGGAAAAAGATTAACAACGGCCATAATGCTGAGCAGTTATTTATTATTTTATTTTATCTCAGGCACAAACGATTGCTGACTTGTGTAATTACTTAGTGACCTCATCTAATGCGTCTCCCGACTTGCGTAAGTTCTGGATGAGGTAGTTGTTGATGGCTTGGCCGTCGTCTGAGCAGCACATGTCGAGCATCAAGAATCCGTCTTCCTCGAAGGCGTTGATCTGATGGAAGGTGGAGATGGCTTTGGTGTGGTACTTCACTGAGCTGACCTGCAGTCCAGAATACACAATTAGATGATGCCAAAGGATCCAAAGCCAGAGGACCTCCCGTCACAATTCCCATCGAGTTCATACATGAGGCGTAATTAAATCACAACAGTCGCATCCCACCTCGCCTGTTTGCTTGTCAACGAGATGGAAGACAGTGTCCTGCTTGGGATCCCAGTAGATGCCGTCACTCAACGCCTTCCCCCTCAGCTTGCATGTGACTATCTTCAGCAGGTCCATCTTAATCGGCTGCTCAATGAACACCACGTAGTTCTCAGACATGGCTGAATGCAGGAGAAGGGTGTTACAGGGCTTTTCAGCTGAGGGCGGCACCATGAAAGATACAGACATCACAAACGAGTGATGAATCCAGGACGGCTGGCTTACCGAAGCTGTGGTAGTAGGAGGGGTGGGACTTGTTTGCAGGCACAATAGAGCAGAGTATTTTGGCTCCTTGTAGGGTGTCTTTGGCATCTGTCTTCTCGGGAGGCACTCTGATGATGTTGTACTGGGCTCCTGGAATAGCCGGGATCATTTTGTTATGATTGCATATGTTTTTTTATAATGGAGGGTGAGAGACAAATCATTCAGCTGTTGGTTTATGTAAACGTTAATGTGGATCCTGTGAACGATGGGACTAACCTTTGCTTCCATAGGAGTTTCCCATATTGTAGGTGGTGCCGTCAGAGTCATAGTGTGGGTGGGCAGTGGCTCCATTTACAACAATGAATTTGCTCCAGTCCACCTACAAAACATTGCGGAGAAAGACGGCAAGATGATGATTTAACTGATATAACTGGACTACAAGACCAAAGACAGATAATGTGTTTATATGTAACATAATTAATGACATCTATTACTCCATGATGATCGTGATGGTACCTTTTCCAATGTTTCTAAGTTCTCTGGGTCCACTCTATACATAAAATTTGTCTCTGTGCTGACAAAGTAGTCCCCCTTGTATTTCACAAAGCTCACACTCGCATTGTCCGTGGGCGCTGTAACAAAGAGAAACACAGGATTGTTGGCTTTTCATGAACGTCTTCCTCCTTGAACAACTGCTGCTTGCAGTTAAACTGAAAAGTCTGGAATGTGAGACATTTAGTCCAGCACATGCCTCTTCTGGTGCCCCCACTGCTGCACATGTTATTATGTAACCTCTGCACACATGCAGTACTCCAGAGGCTCCACCACTGGCCTCAGAACAAATGAAGCAAGACAGAGTTTGTACAAATACCTTACAACTTACTATGTTTCATTTATGCCTCAGGGGGAAAAAAGTGAAGCTAATTTCACAATGAGTCAACTATAGTTGATTGGTCTGAGCCCTCTCCTTTATTTATTTATACTTTATTCCATCCCTTCTTAATCAGTGTACTCACTCATCATCTCAAAGCGAGACAGGAAGCGCTGGAAGAAGTTTTTACAGGGGTCAGGCATGGCGAGGGTCCCAAATTCTGACATCACAATGCGGTCCTTTTCACTATTGTTCTTGTAGGCATCGCTGTTTAGGAACCGACTCATGTATGTCACCTGACCTTTGGCGATCTTGAACTGGTGTAGCATGGCCATGCCGTCAAACCAGTGGTTGTAGCTGTGAGGAAACATACACTTAACTTGGAAACTTTTTTGTTTGTGTTGTGCAGCAGTACATTGAGGCGTTTCCAACTCACTGTGTGTTTCCAAACTCAAACTTCCCGGGGCCGTTGCGGAGGAGTTTGCCATTGATCCAGGAGGGAATGGTGCCTTGGACTTCAGTGGAGATTGGCTGAGGGGTCTCTTCTACAGAGCGGACCAGAGGTTCAATTGTCTCTAGTCCCTTTAATGCTGAGGTGATGCATTCCTTGGCCTTGCCATTGTCAACAGACATAGCATCATCTGTAGGAAACAAAATACATACAATGTCATACACACATCATTTTTTACCTAAACCAGATGGACAATAGGGAGATGGCCATCCTTTGACTATCAAACTATTAGGCAACCATCATGTTTGCATGGGCAGATAACACATTATGCATTTGTCTGCACTAAATTATAAACAAGTTGTATCTTGTTTCTATTCCTCCCCTGATCAACAAACAATCCAATGATGTGCTCACTTTTTTTAAATGTCTAAGTGCGTCAGAGGACATTGTCAACAAATTGTGCGTACACACCCTACACACTGTAGCTGACCTTGAACATGGAAACTATAAAGCTTTAGCAGCACTGCATTTGGGGGAAAATATACTAAAGTGAATTCCCTCAGAGGGAGAAACAACTCTCTCTCTGACTTTGTTTTGGTTGGCTTCACTGCATGGTGTCATCCAGACCTGCTCTTCAACTTTTTTCAGAACTCTAAACTAAATTCCAATGTCAACACAGTCTGATTGACTTTGCCAGCTCCATTGTTAGCATGCACTAAATGTCATGTATCCCAGGATCACAGTTAGGGAACGGCAGTAGTACTGTTGGTGATTATCAAAAGAGCTCAGTCTCACATTAGCAGTAGTACCAAAGCAGTCAGCAGTTCAATTGGATCCAAATTCAAGTTGAGCATTTATAGGGGCCTGTGAATTCCTTCTACTTTCAAAATAAAAGCTGTATTGTCTGTATTATCTTAAAAATCTAAACGTGTTCACATAAAAACCACATACGATCTGTTCATAAAAGCCCATACCGTATGAAACAAGAAGAAGCAACAGATGCCATTTTTGGAATCTTTAACAAAAATAATTATTCACACCTTAAAAGGTGAGTAGTGTATTTCTTTATGTCTTAAAACATGTTTGGAGTGGAAGTTCCTAACGAAATTATTTGGCAAGACGGTCATTACACTTTTGAAACTGTTTTTCACGATGCAACTTGATATATTAAAAGAGTCACTATCTCTTCACATGTCAGCGATGCCCTGCTTATCACAGTATGTATTTTGGGAGAACCAATAACATTATTTACCGTCAGTTATGTCTAACCCACAATCTGTAGAGAAGACCGTCTTCCAGGAAATGTATGATACTCAACGTTATGACCGTATACATCCTGTATGTTGTGTACATCACCTACACATTGGCTGCAGTGGTGTATAGTAACGAAGTAGAAATACTTCGTTACTGTACTTAAGTAGTTTTTGGGGATATCTGTACTCTACTTTACTATTTATATTTCTGTTTACTTTTACTTTTACTTCACTACATTTTGCAAAGAAAACTGATACTTTTACTCCGATACATTTCTCCTGAAACCTTCGTTACTCGCTACAAAATCAAATCTATCTTTAGAAAGAAAAAAAAAACATCGGGGACTGTGGTGGAACACAGATTCCACCAAGCAGGTTTTGCGAATCACAATGTTTTGCATTTTCCCTCTACATCCTCTAGTCCAGCGCTCCCAAACCTTTATGCGTCACGGACCGGTTACGTGAAGACAATATTTTCACAGACCGGGTCCGACCTCGGAAAGACGGGAGACAACGACACCTGACGTGTGTTCGTTATGTCCAGTCTACTCCTAACTAAACCTTTAGTCCAGTCTACTGCTAACTAAACCTTTAGTCCAGTCTACTCCTAACTAAACCTTTAGTCCAGTCTACTGCTTAACTTATAACGCGCTGCACAAAGACAGGATGTTGGAATGGAAGCAGGTTTTCATGCTTTTTTGGCGATCTCAGGATACTCTGCCTTGGTTTCCAGATCACCGACAGAGTTGTAACAGACTTACGTTTCATTTTTAGAGTAACGTAACATCTTGACATGTGTCAAGAGATTCCGTCTGAGGTTACCACAGACGGATGTATGCGGTCATTTTTCACAATAAAACATCTTTCCGGCCTTGATTTTTTTTTATTTAATTGAAATGTTTCATTCATTCTTTCTGTGGCCCGGTACCAAGAGACCCACAGACCGGTACCAAGAGACCCACAGACCGGTACCAAGAGACCCACGGCGGGCGGAATGAGCATACTTATAACCACACTGTTACAAGTCCTTCATAGTGTCATATTGCTTTTTGGAGAATTATAATGATAAGTTCATAGTAGATGCAAAAGTATACTTAGGTACAATATATTATGTTGAACATAATATATATGGATGGATCCCAGCCAACCCAGTTATTGTATCAACACAACTCCTGGTCCTTGGTCACGGTGACCACAGCACTTAAAAGAATAAACTTCATAATTCTCAAAATTCTGACCCTTTGCTTTTTTATTAAAAGCATGTACTTGTACTTTTACTTTCAATACTTAAGTACATTTTATATCAGAAAAATACTTTTGATACTTAAGTACAGAAAATATCAGATACTTTAAGACTTTTACTCAAGTAGTATTTTAATAGGTGACTTTTACTTTTACTGGAGTAATTTTCCAGTAAGGTATCTTTACTTTTACTCAAGTACGGCTTTTGGGTACTTTATACACCACTGATTGGCTGTATACATTGCGATTACAGCATATTGTCAATGCTACATGTACTCGATGTAATGTAATGTAATTTCTGCAGCTGTGCCCCTCTTATTAAAGGGACTTGTGGACTGTACACTGAAACCTGACACGACTGGAGTTTCACGGAGCGAACAGTCTGTCCTGCAACACAACACATGCTGCGCAGCCCTGATCGCCCATCATCGCGCATCGACATTACAATCAGATACCAATACAGTGAGAACGATAACAGCCCTTATTATATTAATATGTAAAGATGCAAAATTAAGTTGAGCGATAACGATGTGCATGTCCAACATGGGTCTTAAAATGTTCCAGTTCTGCAATAACGGCGCTCTGAAGCCAACAGCAGGTGAATCAACTGCCCTGTTTTGTCTGTAACGTGACAGTAAATAATACACGAAAGAGAGGAGGCTTACCCGAGGTTTCGAGCTTCACAGGAGGCATGTCAGCGGTTAACGTCGATGGATACAACTGCTGCTCTCCAGGTCTGAATCCTGCTGGACCGCCTTTTAAACTGTGCACCGTGAGAGCTGCACCAGACAGAGGCGCTATTACGTCAGTGACGTTGCGCCTGCGCAAAGCGGCTTTTGAGAGCGCTGCACTAGAGATACTGTTCCGACCTGCCCCCAACTATACTCAGTGGATGAGGCTAGAATAGATGGTTCGTGAGTCTGGAAGTTTACTTTTGAGAGCACTGTAAGGGAAATTCCTCTGATCATGCACAAAGTAATCATGTTAACTTGCCCTAAATTAGATCATGCTGAATCACTGAGCATGAGTTAGGTTTATTATGGAAGTGTACTCACTCAGCAAGCCCCCCCCCCCCCCCCCCCCCCACATCCACATCATGTATTGATGTGTATTTTTTAATTGTCAATAACTACAAACATAAATACAAATAGTTCTTCAATTTATTTTGTTTTCATTTTATTTCTGTACATTTCTATAATTTATTTCTGTGTTTATACATTCGTATGAGATTGGGTGCATTTTGATTGCCTCCAAACCGGAGGAGGGTGCCACCATATCAGTGCAAAGCAGTCATGAGCTAACCAATGGGACACAGTCACATGCACTCACATGCACTAAAAGCATGTGTGGCCGGCCTGACCACCTAAGCAAACAGCTGCTGCTATATTAATGTTCAGAATGTTAAATAGGTTGCTCCTTTAATGATGTGGGTGTTATTAACCAAAGCAAGATTGATCAGCGGAAATAAGCCTGTTGACAAATCCATCAAAGTCCATTGGATCCTGCTTTACAACATACTACCTAATTAGCAAATAGACATAGACATCCATGAATAAGTGAAGAAATATAGTATAAATAAGGTAATGTAGGCCTATTTGTTTATTTGAGTCAGCATTGATAGTGTCACAGTGCAGGGAGCGGTACAGTCAGGCAGGACCCAAACGCTGATTGTAGTTCAGTGATTAATTGCAAAGATAAGCTGCAGCTAGGCAGACTGGTTCAGATCCAGGAAACAAAGCAGAGTCAGAGTCGGGTTCAGGTTGTTGGAAAAAAAAAAAAAAAGTACAGGGCACATGGCAACTAGGATAAACTGGCAAAGGAACAGGGGAAGTCTGTATGGGAAGCAGGTGGGTCATTGGGGGAAGCAGGTGGGTCATTGGGAGAAGCAGGTGGGTCATTGGGGGAAGCAGGTGGGTTATTGGGGGAAGCAGGTGGGTCATTGGGGGAAGCAGGTGGGTCATTGGGGGAAGCAGGTGGGTCATTCGGCGAAGCAGGTGGATGGGTGGGTGGAGAAGTTGAGAGCAACTGGATGCAGGTGCAGGTGGGTGTAGCAGTCGGGTGATGTGGAACAGGGGGGAAGTCCGAGGACTTCAGGTGGATTGGGGGACAAAAAAACGGACATTTATTCTTTTATTAATTAACTGCCATATGTATTTATCTCAAGCCTACTTATTTCACAGGGTCGTGCAACCACATTCCACGTGAGACTCCAGAGCTATGCTTTCTGGCAAGTTAAGTGGACACCTAACAGCTAGTTAGCTGTCCATATGGGCCATGTGTCTATCTTGACTTGCAGACTGACCCAGATAATCTTTGTTAGAGGATTAAAGCGATGTCTCGGAGGAGGAGGATATCCTATACTGCTTGTATTCGTGTCATAAAGCTCCTACAACCTTGTAGGTAATGTATTTGTACTGTCTCACGGCTGGTTTTACAACAGGGCTGAATATTTATAATAATGGAAGTTTAATGTCAGACGACTGCAGGCTAGCTGCATATGCTAGGTGTACATTAGCCCCATATGCTAGCTTGCAGTAGATTTGAAAACAAAAAAATCCTCACAGGTTTAGTCTAACAGGTATTCTAACATTTAGTCTAACATGTAGTATAACATGTATTCTAACATGTAGTATAACATGTATTCTAACATGTAGTATAACATGTATTCTAACATGTAGTATAACATGTATTCTAACATGTAGTATAACATGTAGTCTAACAGGTACCTGTTAGACTACATGTTAGACTACTTGTTAGACTCTACATACTCACCATTGTGAGTCTTTTCTGGTATTAAATTGGTAGTTCATACAGTCTTTCATAAGCAGTCAGTATACGTGACTTTGTGATTGGCAATATTATAAGTTAGAGACTGACAACGTTGTTTGTTCAGTGTTCTGAATTTAAAAAAAGCATAAACCTGTCGGTACCATTGTTGGTACTGGACAGCGGCGAATAAATGAGAAGTAAATATTTGTTTTTTCAGCTCTAAACCGTAAAAAGTCCTGTCAATATACATACAAAATGTAATGTAATGTAAACTAAGGTTAATATCTTTATCATGATGATTTAAACAGTGTTTGGTTATTCAGGTGTTGTAAATCAAATGAACAAAGACATCTACAGCAGCACTCTTTATTCTTTGTTATATAATATATATCACAGTCTTTTTTCAACAGGACACATTGCACCAGCTGACTAATGTCTTCCGCAACGAGCTCCAATCACTGGACTTTATCAGAGTTACTTGGGCAGCGCAGGCTGTTAGGGCTCGGAGCTCTGCTGGCATGGCTCGTCCTCTTCCATCTCCTCGTGAATGTTTGGCTCCTCTGCGTCTTCACCAGTCTCTTGGTGGTTCTCGGAGGTTGGCTCGGGTCCCGTGCCGCGCTGGACGCGAACAGCCTTCTCCACCTGGAACACTTCTTGCCTCTTGGCAAAGTTAACCCACCTCTGTATTCGCCTGAACATGAGTGGCGGTTGAACCACGAGATCCACAATGCTGTCCACAAAGCGGTGCGTGACTTTGTGTCCTCGTGGTATCGCACTCTGCTGCCAGAGGTGGAGGGGGAGTTTGAACGTGCGGTACGTAACACGATGCTGGAGTCAGTGATGGAACTGAAGGAGCGTGCGCGCCGAGTGGACAGAAAAGCACTGGTGCAACGGCTGCTAGAGCTGTATGGCGGTCACCTGCAGAGCTACATGACGGCGAGGCAGATCCAGTCAACACAAAAGCAGAGCTTTAGCCTCTGGCAGCTCTACAGTGAAGTAGATGCCCCTCACCCAGCTGTGAGCGGTGCAGCGGCTGAGCTCAGCTACTCCAGAGCTCTAGTTAACCTCGTCTTGCATGTGCTTGTTCCATACCCCCAGATGGAAACCAGGACTGGAGGTTACATGGTCACAGAGCTTATCACCTGCAACGTGCTGTTGCCGCTCATAGGCAGGGTGTCTGACCCTGACTGGCTCAACCAGACCATTGTAGACGTGATCACCAGGTCCAGAGAACAACAGGAAATCAATGTGGCTGAGTTCCCAGCTGCAGCTGCTCTATACAGATGTCAGATCCTGCAGGAGTCCTGGACCACCTGCAGGTCACTGTCATCTTCGGATCCAGCTAGCCTCAACAGCAGAAACACCTCTGACTTTGATGATCTGCAGAGCCAGAGTAGCATCTGTGAGAGGGATTCCTCACAGAGCAGCATGGTTAGCCTGATGTCTGCCGGGAAAGTAGACGGTTGCCCTGTAGGTTTGCTCACACCATGCAAAGTGAACTGCTGCTCACTCACATCTGGACGCTACTCCCACTCACCAGAGCCCAAAATGATTTCATTGGACTCCTTGATTCGATCGGACTCGGAAGATGACCTGACAGGAGGCTTTTGTGACTGCGGTTCTCCAACGAGCATCTGCAACGCGATCACTTTAAAGGACGATGAGGCTTTCGGGTGCTTCGGTCCTCTGAAAAATCTTGGGCCGAAGATGGCGGTGCCCGAGGAATCCCAGTGGCCAGCAGGTATAGCCCAAGAGAAATCCCCAACGTGTCCTCCAAGAACCTGCAACTTTGAGGCCTCCAACATCCAAGCTGCACCTATGAACATCCAGAATGTGCAAATTTCAGGCACTGTCGCTGCAAAGGAGCAGCGGGGCACCGGCACACATCCCTATACTCTCTACACTGTAAAGGTAATGCCACCTCTTACTTCTTAATATTTAAATATGTGTTATTGGTGAGCACACATTAACCTCCGCTTTCCGTTTTACAGTTTGAGACGATGGCTACAGCAGAGATCAGTGAAACTCTGCAACCTGTGTCCTGTCACACTGTCAACCGGAGATACAGCGAGTTCCTCAATCTGCAAACACGTTTAGAGGAGAAGCCTGAGGTCAAGAAAGTAATCAAGAGTAAGTGACTATCGTCCTCTTTAATTGGCCATTGAATTTCAGTACACCGAGACAGATCATCGTTGCAAATCAATGTCATGGATTTCAGATGTCAAAGGCCCAAAGAAAATGTTCCCTGACCTCCCATTTGGCAACGCAGACAACGACAAGGTTGAAGCCCGTAAAAGCCAACTGGATATGTTCCTTAAAGTAGGTGCTTGGATCGTAACTGATGGAATGAAATGATTTATGTGGTTATGTAATTTGATTGCTGTTTGTTTTTCAAGCAATTAAGCAGCATCCCTGAGACATCCAACAGTGAGGACATGCAGGAGTTCCTGGCTGTCAACTCGGATGTTTGCACATACTTTGAAAGAAAGCCTTTTGTCAAGTCGAGAATTGATAAGGTTAGAAAGATGCTGTGTGAGTGTCATTGTAAGAAACCAACAAGTAGCTTATCATTTCTCTGGGAAAATTAGATGTTTGTCCCTTTCTTACTGAGAGTTAGACGATAAAATGTATTTAACATTGATGTCTGCGTACGTGTGAACCCTGGCGCCGTCCAAATTGTAATAAATATCTGCCTGATGCTTGATAATCAACACTATAGATTCCATGGAAAAGTTTTTTTTTTTGGGAACTTTATTTATCTTATGTCTTCTCCGTCATTAAAGATGATGGAAAATGCTTTAGACACCTTAAAGACAGCTTTCCCTCAACCCGAGCCCCTCAGTCCAACAGAGGACCTGGAGGGAGATGCTGATGGAAGAACAATGGACAGCAGAAAGTACAGGTGAAATCTCTATATCAGTCCAGTGTCAGTGTTCCCAAAATGTCTTCCATGGTGACCCCTTAATAACGAAGCAGTTCCCACTTCTGGCCTGTCATCACAGTCTGCGTTTGCACCTGAGTTGCTTCTAAGATTTCATCAAATTTGAAGAAATCTTAGAGGCTTTAACATAATCCAGGGATTTCCAAGAACAATTTATCAATTTCATTTTGTGTAGCAGGAAAGTTTTTCCTCGAGTCTTATCTACAAACCCATAGTTCTGTCTCCCAATTGATTTGAATAATCAATTCAAACGTGCAGTGCAGGACGTCAACAAAAATCACTACCAAGTCAACACTTCAGGGAACTTTGAATTATCTTGTTTATCTGGTATTCTTATGAAATGAAAAGTGTTTTGTTTTTTGTTTCATGTATCAGGAGGCTTATGTTCCCAAGCAAAATGTCCCCATCTCTCAACATACCTGACCTCCACCCTAAAGTGACATACTGCTTTAGTGAAGGCAGCGCTGTAAGTCTCCATAGTGTATTGGCCATCTCTGATTGTTGAATACGTTTGAAACGGACACAGTAGACATCTTTTCTTTGCTCCTTATAGATCCTCAATGGAATGTCACTGTCAGGCCTGGAGAGCTTTGTCAAAGAGCAGGAAAGACTTTTATGTGAGTCGAATGGGAAAGAGGCCGCCAAGCAGAGCCGTGAGCAGCCCGGCACAGACAAGAAGACGTCAGGGAAACCTCATGGCACAGGTTGATATTTTTATGTATAGTATATATTTTATTATCAGAATCTTGTCTCAGCTTTATCCATAGTGTCAGTACAGAAGTGTTGCCCGTTTTGCAGCCCAGAATCAACATGCAGTAACTCAGCATCACCGCTTGGCCGCAGTAAAACTCCATTGTTTCTGTTTCTCTATTTGCTGAGTAGTTCTCTGAGGCACTTTCCACTTTTGATGCGTTTTGTCTATACAGTGTGTCATATTTGTTTGAACATGTTCCTATTGTTCTGTTGCTGTGAATTTATTGTCTGTCTGTGTTTGTTGCTGTGCACTGCAGACACAGCTGTGGCAGATGTTGCCTTGAACATTTTGTGTCTGCTGATGAAGGACCAGTGGAGTTGGCTTTGCACTGAGAACATACAGAAGACCATCAGACTGCTCTTTGGCACCTTCATTGAGAGGCAAGTGTTTCTTTCAGCTTCTGTGTAGCTTTCACGAGTATGTTCCTACTGTATGTACAGTTTAACATGTAAACAACTCAGTGTCTGCCTCCTGAAGAAAAAAATAATCTATAATCCCATATTTATTATTATGATTACTTTGTCTGACACAGAAGTTGCAACATCAGTTGCTACTACTAACACATGTCAGGATGTGACTGCAGACCTATTTTGCTGGGATGTGACATTGTGACTCTCCATTATTTGACCCTTCAAACAGCTGAACATCCAGACGTTGGGCTCTTTTCTATAAGCACTCAGTGGTTTGTACTCGACTGCTGCATGACATTCTCTCAGATTGCCTTTCAAAATATAACCTTTTCTTTAAATATTTATGCCTCACTGGGAATCTAGAATTTCCACTGGGCTTGTTATTAACACACAGTCGGTGGGAACTGTCCTTGTCTAATCTCTTGTGTCCTGCGGTCATTAATTGATTATACTGGCCTCCATTTTTGGACTTAACATATGCCTCTGGGAGTTTTAGGGTCCACTAAGCATGCCAGTAAACAATGTGCATGCTCCTTCAATGTTTCATAGAGATTTAAGAATACTTGTGTGTGTTGCGTCCCCTTGTGTGCATGCCTTTTGTTCCTTCCTAATCAATCAAAGCATGTACTTTATATGCATTCATTTCCACTTGTTGATCTAGTAGAAAAGGCCCTTGCACAGAGGAACACTACTGCATTAAACTACTGATTCTCTTTCAGATGGTTGGATTTGGGGGTTGCCCACCTTACCAGTGCCCCCTGCTGGGTGATTTACCTTCAAGTGCTGCAGGAAGCTGTATGGCCAGGCGGCACGCTGCCTGCTCAACCACGGCCAGAGCGTAGTGCCGCAGAAAGAGAGGAAACCAAGGAGCAATGTCTGGACTGTCTCATGCAGCTGCTGCCAGGTATGTAGAAACTGATTCAGGCTGCAGCTGTTTGAATGCTCGTTAAATTCTGATTCCTTAAGGCTCCTGAAGCGATGTTCTTTTTGATTTGTTTCATTTTTTTGTGGCAGAGCTCATCAGTGACATGTTGGGAAGTGAGAAGTACAGACTGAGCTTGGAGACCATGCTGGAGTCTTTACAGGATCATCAGATAAACAAGTGAGTCAACAACCAAACTGTGGAGTAAACATACGTCTAATTCTGCTGTTTTAAGACAGGTACACTCAAGAGCTCAGAAACTGAATCAATAGTGTATATAATCTATAATTCACTAAACTGTTGCTAGTAGGGGTGCAATATATTGCTATAGCTACTATCTGAATCTGTTTATGTCACAAAGATATCTGTATGTGTATTCAGATTATACGGTCTAAACTGAGGCTAAATTTAAACTGTGTAACTGTTCATGGTCCTGGTGGAACTTAAAAGGGAAAACAGAATGAGAGGTTCGTTGAAAAATACAAGTCAGAGCTGCCTTTGGCCATATTGCATGATTTTCTTTAAAAACTGAAGGTAGTGTTTATAATGAGTAGTGTTTATAATTAGAGGAGATCCAGGTTGAAATTGATCTTGTTTGAAATGTCCATGAAAACATGTGTAAGGTATTTACAATAATTAGAAAAGGTCCTTTGGCCTCTAAGTATGCACTTTTGAGACGGCCCCTAACTCCTCAGTTTCCTGTCTTCAGTCAAGTCATGCACAGTGCCACACATCATACAATAATAAATGCAATACATCTGCTCTATTTAATCATTTCATATTCCAATACTGTCCATATAAGCATCTGTATTAATAACAGTTGAGGCTGTCATTTACCCCGTTTGTGTGATTATGTGCAGGCATCTGATCTACTGCATCTGTGACCTGCTGCTTGAGTTTCTAATTCCTGAGTCGTGCGACGAGGCCTTCCAGGGGTTTCTGCTGCTGAGCCTGGCCAAAGACGCAGAGAGGGACACTCCTCACATATGAACAGCACATGATCACACTCAGATGCCCCACAGTTGTAGGCAATTGATAGATAACATGCATATGTACAGATGGATGAGGGTTGTGATTAGAGTCCACAGGGTGGTGGCACAGGACAGCAGCAGTCATGACCCGATAGGTCAGGAGGAAACAGTTGGTCATAACACCCAATCCAATATCTACTACTCATCTGACAGTATATGTTTGTTTGTTGTGTGTAAGGCCTTTATTCCCCTTGGTCTCATGATTGGTGTCTTCTCGATGCGTTTAGTGAGATGCACTGGGACAGCTATCAATGAAATCAGCTGTGCTCTAAAAACAAAACCAGCTATAGGTGGTTGCTTAGAATATCGGACTTTGACTGTACATTATGTGCTTAGCTCATAGGGGAACTGTACAGTTACAGTATGTTAACTTATATTGAGCAGACAGGGAGGCAGTATTTGCACATTGCTGGTCAGGTGACCTATTTTGATATTACGTTTTCATGTATGTCTCCTCCTATGGGCAGAGGAGTATAAGACCATATTTCATTCAAACACATATGTTTTACAGTAAAATACTGTAGCATTAAAGTACAACTTTGAAATTGGATTGTCATAATAAGAGATATGATTTAACTGAAATTTCATCCATAAAAAGTGATTTAATGCAGGCAGTGTTATTATGACAGAAAAATGTACTTTGATCAGGACATTTATTCTTTGCAAAGAAGGAGCAGAGAAGAATTACACAACACGACATGTCAATTGCGTATCCTGGACTGCTCGATGAATGAGCAAAGAGTTACTTCCTAAATACATTAATGACACAATCACAGAAGCTCTCATGACGTCTTTAGATTACCTTGCATCAGCATGGTCATATGATAACAAGGAACACCATGTTCTTCAAACAGAGACATGTAGGCATCCCCAGTCTCATGACTCTATCAGAAGGTCACTTGAAAAGCATACGTATGTTTTAACAGGAAAGTAGGTCAAATGAGAAGCCACAAGCCGTTACACAGTATATGATTAATAAACAGAACATATGATTATTAATATAACCGTGAAACAGTAATTGATTAAGAGTAAATACGTTTTTTCACCTTTGGAAATACTCACTCCTTCACAGACAACCTCTGTGATGAGGCTGTATTAGTGTAAAGATTATGAAACCACAGTGAAATTTTTTTCTTTTATGTTTGACTCAATTGGCAAATTGAGACAAAATGAGGAACAAAATCCCCAGAATAAATAAATATGTAGATAATTCTTACTCAAAGTAATTTAATACAAATGTAGTATTTTTTTCTTCTGGGTCTCATTCTTTTTTTTCTTTTTCTTTTTTCACTATTTAGCAAATTGCACATATACAATTTTACAAACTGTGAATTTAGGGCCAAACTTAACCTGGGGCCCTTTGACCTATCCAATCAAATGAGGGTATTTTGTGTAATTTTTAACGGTTGTGAATATGATTTGTTTTCTGGACATACTACTATTTTCTGTCCAATTAAAAGTCTGGAAAATTGATTTGTGGGCGGGGTCAACCTTTGACCGTTGCATGTGTTAAGTTTTTGTGCGCTGTTGTGAAGTGGTTTGGAAACAGTCCACTTTTATGTTGAAATAAAAACAATGGTTGCTATTCAATCATTTAATTTTAACATGCCAAACAAATATCCACACTATAATATTCAAAGACATGGTCGGAGGAGGACGACGGAAGTTGCCTGTGTTCCAGATCTGGTAGTCATATTGTTAAATCAAATACATATTCTAGTTTTCTTTTGTGGTGTCACTGTACATTTGGGAGCAGCATGATCATGGAAAGGGTAAAAACAACAAAACAAAAAACCTTGGCCTGTGTCCCAGCAGAGTGCAAACGCTGGGTCATCTAAAGAAGAAGTCTTGAAAATATACGCTTTAATAGACATAAACCCTTTGATGAAGTAAATTTTTCTGATTTCATGTGAGGCAGCAGATTATATTATTTATTAAATAGCC
The DNA here is from genome assembly GCA_038501785.1 of Myoxocephalus aenaeus. Taxonomy (NCBI): domain Eukaryota; kingdom Metazoa; phylum Chordata; class Actinopteri; order Perciformes; family Cottidae; genus Myoxocephalus; species Myoxocephalus aenaeus. The sequence goes on from JBAMJR010000195.1 coordinate 2,089,799, forward strand.
TGCAGGTTCTCTACCACAACATGTTGACTAAGCGGGAGTATTTGATTGTTTCCAGGCTCCCAAAAGATGCTGAAGGAAAACTGATGTTTCTGCCTAAATCAATAAGTCACTTTGTTACAAACAAGAGATCGGGCTGACTTGGACTCAGTTCAAAGCTCATATTTTCTGTTTTTGTCAGCGCAGAGATTACAAAACTGGCAGTTTTTGCTTGCAGTCCATGTGAATACATATCAAAAACACCATGCTACAATGCAGAAGGTGTCATCTACCATCACTCATCTCTATAAAGAGACATCTGGAATGATGTTTTAATGCAAAACATGTTTCTTTCAGTTTGTTGATTTTTCGACGTCACACAAGATTTTTCGACTTGTGCAAATTGGATCTTAGGAGCATTTAACACAACCCACTTCCTTTCTCATGATATAATGGGCTGATACTGGCGAGCTTCCACCTCCTTGTCTCATGTTTGGGGACTTTACTGGCAACCAGAGGAGATAAAACGCTTATGCTCCATTGATGGTGGCCCCATGTATGTCTCAAAGTCATAGCAGCTGTATTTTCAACACAAATCTCCCAATGGGATAAACATCTGTGAAATTTCACAACTAATCTCTGACTGACATGTAGACTGCTACAAGCTCAGATTGATCAACTACTTATAATATATTTACTCATTCCAACATAAAGTAAACAAAACTAACAATTATTTTAAGGCTTTTTCCTTAAAATATGTTTTTCCTTTTTAGTTAAATTTGAAGAATTATTTTTCCAGCACTATTTGATTACAGATTGACATAAATGAGCATGTTTAACATGAGTCTAAACAAGGGAAGGCAACAGTAAGTGTGCCAGAGAGTTTCTTTTCTGAAATGTTAAGGTGCCCTCTCATCAGTACGCCAAAATAAAGTCAGTTGTGCAGCCATGTTGTCCGGTTGTTTAATAGATTGTTTCCCCCCACTCTTCTCTGCCTCTGATTGTTTGGTACTCGTTGGCTTCTTGGTAAGATTTGTTACGACGTTAGCTGATGAATGAGATTGGTGGATAGTTGGTATGAATGATTTCTACTCAGACGTGGATGTTTTTTCATAAGGATGGCCACCTTCATTGCTCTCATACATTACAAAGTCCTGATTTTATGAAAGAAAATGTTGAAATGCACATTGCTTATACGGATGGAATATAATACAGGTCTGTTTTTGATGTGGTGTCATAATTAAGAGTGTCTGTGTTTGGGCCGGTGTGAACATCTTCTCACCAGTTTGATGTTAATATAACCACCAGACCTGACTGATATTCAGCCTTTCACCACCAGGTGTCACACTTGACTCAGCAGCCGCTCACGAGCAGAACACAATTAGTCTGATAAACCTCTCTAACAAGAGTGTAGCAACGCCAGTCCCCTTGGTGACGGTAATGCCAAAAGCCAATAAACACTACATTTTAAGAAGAAGCAAAGAGTGAAGAGGCAAACAATCAGCAGGACAACTTAAACTTCATGTTTAAATTTCTCGCAACAGTTTTAGTTTTCTAGATTTTTCTAGATTTTTTTTCAGAGAGGTGAAATAGATTTTTCTTAGCTTCCGCATCTCGAATGCAGGCATCAACCAATCACGTTGTGAGGAAGATATTCAAAGTTACACTCATAGTGTACAAAAACACAGAGGCTCCATGGTCCTAAACCAAGGCGGCGAACTTTATTAACGCTACACTGCTTAACTGTTTACTAGCGGGAACTCAAATTCACTCAAATTCACTCAAAGCATTTTGCTAAAAGTAGACTTAAGCTGTTCAGCAATTTACTCCAGACAGACTGCCAGACGCTGCTCTGGGTCAGTAGGATCTCTTAGTTGGTCCTTTGTCTGTGTGAATCTATTCAAACCTTTAATTGAAAAAGACTGTTGCAAATTTGCATTGCTGCCAAAGTATTCGCTGGCAAGTGTTTCTTATTTTCATGTTGTTTATTCTCCACATCCCCCATGGTGTATAGGCCTTAACTCTGCTGTGTCTTGTTTCGTCACCCTAAAGAAACACACACACTTTCAAATAAACAAACACAATGTGTGCATCTTCTCCCCTCCCGCCTCGACGGAAAATGGATCTCCTCAAGGTTGCCGGCTTGGCAGTAAATTGTCTGAACAGTCAGACACGAGTTGCCTTGTTAATCCTTTTATAAACAAGAATAATATTATGTTAATCATTTTGTCACATTTGTTTTATTCCTAAAGCAATACAAGACGGATTCAGCACTGTGACGATGTCGGCACGGGTTGCTGATGTAGTTTTTAATTTTCCAGGCCCAGAACGTGTCACAACGACAAATGCTGGTTCAGCTGATTTTCATCAAATCAAACCGATGTACTCTCATGCACCGGAACGGACTGGCAAACGACCCAACTCTTGCTTCACATGTTTTTTGGCATTACATTACCAATATGTTTGGAAATATCAACAGATGTACTGTCATGACTGCAACCAGTGCCATGTTGATGTTGAATCTGTTTCATATAATGCACATTTGAGAGGTGATCATAATTAATGACTTCCTGTTCTTGTGTTACCGGGTGTCTCTCTACTTTAATCACACCATCTGCTGTCTGCATTAAAAGACATTTTTTCTTGCTATTGTTTTCGGATATTTGGTGGAAGTAGATGTCCTGCCTGTTTGGATTGAGGAAAATGCTCTTGACGATGGGAACGATTAAACATGATGATGATGATGATGATGATGATGATGTTGAACTGGATTCCTGATGACTTCTCATGGGTCCAAACAACAGATGTCCTGTACATGTGTTGTATTTGGGGTTTACCTTTTAAACCACAGCACGAACAGTCTGTCATGAAGTGAGTAAGTTAAATGGGGAATTCCATCTTAAAAAGATGAACGCACGCCGCCTACGAATGCACATTTTGTTCAAACTCCCAGATGTAGGCGTTACTCAGAGCAGAGGAGGTGTGTATGTGCTCCATCTGAATGTTGAGGTAAATCTCTGTGTTTTCTATCTTGCATTCATTATCACAGAGCGAACTTAAAAACAGGATTTTACTTGAATCTTTGGATATCACCCGTTTTGATATAATAAAATCCAACAACAATGATGAATATTTATGACACAGAGAGCAGCGGCAACCGCTCCCATTGTTCGCGTCCCTAACCGCTGATTCCAGCATCTGACCGTTAGATTAAGTGAATCTGGTTCCTGTTAGCGGTGTGTCCTCTGCTGCTCAGTACAGATGTGCAGTGAGGCCTTCAAGGAACTCTTGACACCCCGCCTCAGTGCACTACTTTTATTTACTTGGACTGGGAAAACCCAGACGAACAAGCTTTCTGCAAAACAGCAACATATTTTACTTTCAATATGACTTGCATTCCAGCCTGCTACATGTACTCCACCCCTGTCGTATTTCATTTGACTGTTTGGCCAGTAGTTCAGGACCAAAGAGAAGAAGAAACGTGTGAGCGGACAGAGAGGAAGGCTGTGTGTTGACCCATGTGATCAGTGTGTGTCATTTAAAAATTCACTTCCAATAATCAGAGGGAGAAACACGATAGCTCGCGGTTGGGAAGAGTTGATCTCTTCCTGACCCCACCTTGGGACAACTGTGTGAGTCAAGCCATCACTCATTCCCAGTTCTGGTAACTGACTGCTTCTGATGACTCTTGACCTCGTAACAGGTTCCTTGATGGTCATCAAGAGTTTATGTGAGGTCAACGTGATGTCTTAAAAACTATTGCATTGATTCAGTCGTACGTCTTAAATATTTCTTTTGAACAATTTTCACAAATACAAACACAGTTTTATGTTTGAGCGTACAAACGGTACAATAGTGTTGTTACTGTAGCATAGTATGGTACTTTATTTCCCTGCAGCTACAATCAGTTTGAATGAACAGAATCAATCTGATTGGTCAAGAATGATCTTCAACTGATCATCGAATCCTGTTTTTTGTTGTGGACTTTTTCCTCATTGATTGATGCAGTTTGTTGTGTGTGGGTGCGTGTCAAGCCCCAAACAAGAGCGCTGGCCTTTTTTTAGCAAATTTTACATAGTGGCCAAATGGTGAAATTACAATTTCCGGGTGCGTCAAGTGATGCCCATAAAGACTTTTTCCCATAGACTTACATTGAGAAATAGACGTCTGTAACTTAGCGGTACATTTTTGGGGTGAATTAACTTCATAGGACAAACACTTGAGTAGCCCTTATTTAAATCTTTGGGTCGTAAAATGCACTAATTTCTTCCTCCATTCCTGTGAAAGAGAGGCTGGATCGAATGCAGGGAGGCAAGAAAACACTACTGCGCTTGATCTATGGGCCCACGGGTGCTTTAGATCAGAATTTATATGAGAAAGTTATGCACCACCGAGTAACTTTCATGAGAATGAATGGGACACTCATCCGATGGTGAATCCGGCTGTCTTTATAAATCCATGGTTCGTGTGCGTAGGTGAGGCTCTGCAGTCGTACTGAAACAGAGCGGAGAAGATTGATTGGAAGACGGAACTTGGTTTCTGGTCTTCTTGCTTTTCGCGGTTGTAAATATAACTTTCGGCCCTAATAAATGTAAATGATATATTCTTTATGTCTGCTGTCCGGTACCACTGACTCATTGTTTACAATTCTAACGTATTCTACATAGATTTTAAAAGTGTGACTTCAATATCTTTTATCATGTCGCCTTTCCATTATTTTGTCCAACGTAACATTTGGAGGAGACCTGTGAGGTAAAGACTGATCAAAGAATGTCCAAACCCAAGCTTGCTTTCTTCTTCATCCCCAGAAGGGAAAATTATCTTCTCAGTCCTTCCTTTCCACGTCAACTCAGGTCAGCAAGGTCAGAGTTGCCCAGGAGCGGCCGAGGAGTCGGCGTCTTGCTCATAGACGCTTCAGCTTTCTGCCACAGATATTTGAAACAAAGTTGAGACTAAACATACTCACTGCAGCTCCCTACTGTTGTTGTAACCGCCAGTCAAAACACAGAGAGACATTTTGACAGACATTTCTTACTGAGGTCAAGGTGCTCTGCTTGGTATGTGTTTCAAGAGTTTGCCTCTACCACAAATTACCATGTCAGAGATCTTAAAATAGTGCAAGTTACTACAAGTTTGGTAAAAATATTTGGAGATCACAGTCCGTATCTTCCCTGCTTACCCTGTACGGTGTAATTAGTGGCTGTCACCAACATGATTCACACTCCCACTGTCCAACGTACACAGCTACTGTTTTTACAACAGGCATTTGCCGGGGACAGACTTTTGGAAAACATCAGGCTATGCCACTGGTTCTCAACGGTTTATATTTTCACCCTCGACAGCCAAGCGATGCCTCACCGTGAACCCTCATCACAGGTTGCATATAGTTGTGTTTGCTTCTTAGATTGAGCAGATTTTAGAGTTCTGAAGAGGTAAAACTCTCCAGTAAAAGAGCAACGGTTAAAGAAAAGTCTGAAAGAATAAACACCATTTTGTCTTGCAGAATTTATTTTTCTATCTTCTGTCCCTCAGATGTATCTAGCGATGCTTTTAAGGGTCCTGACCACTAGACTGTGCAGCAGCACTTGCCAGACATACAGTGCACTTAACGTCTATATTAGCTTGCGATAGTGAACACACATCTCCATCACCGTCTCAGTGATCTGATCACTTGTACAGTGTATCTGCTGCAAAGCTGTACCGCTGCTTTTTCCGAACAGCATGTTCAAGCTTCTCTGCTGCTGTGCCCCATCTGCCAACAGGCCTTACTTTTATAGCTGTTGACATTACAGAGGCAATACGGAGAAATATCTTTCACGCAGAGATTGTGTTGCAGCTTCGAGACAGCTGCTGTCTCCGGGTGATGAAACCGAGCATGTCGGAGAGAATTATTTTTCACCTGTGAGCGGATAGGGGAGAGGGGGGTGCCCCTCAAATTTCAACATTAAACAACATGCTTGTTAAGTTTTTTCTCCCCTCTGTACACCTTCTTTACATAGTAGTTACAGGCTGTACCTCAAAGGAAGTGTAAAAAGTGACACCACCTGTCATTTTAATAACTAGCCTTTGTAGGCCCTCGGCAAAGCCCAGGCTCATGCTCTGCGTCTTCTCTGCTTAAACATGTACAACATGGTAATACGGCTGCTACAGGGTTGGTTTTCTCCTGCAAACTCTACAGGACTCACTGCACCATCAACGACATGACACATTATCATGTTAAACAACTCCATGTAGCATAAGAAGAAGAGTAGATACCGTATATTGTTTTGGAGAGTTGAAAATGCTCTATAGTCAGTCTACTATACGGACTCACAGTCGCCCCTGAAGATAAAAAACTGTACACTTTACATAAAGGTATGGTGGAGTAGATAAGTTGTTAACTGGTACATGGGGTCATCTCTTGCAGCGTATGTGTGTGTGTGTGTGTGTGTGTGTGTGTGTGTGTGTGTGTGTGTGTGTGTGTGTGTGTGTGTGGGGGGGATGTATGAGGTCATTGAATGAGGAGTGTGCAAGAAAGCAGATCCCGTAACAGGCTCAGGGAAGGCAGTCATATTTGACTGAAATCCAGGAATTAAACCAAGCCGTCATTAGTTATTCTGACCTCTACACAGGCGGAGAGCAGGCGGAGTTATGTGAACAGTGAATGTAAATCAATCCAGTGGGGTCCAGGGTATCATCATGGAAGAATGCAGTTTTGCATTGTGCCAGGGAGGTTTTATATCAGCAACAGGTGGCGCAGGATAAGATGTAACGAGTAAGTGTTCCACAGTGCTGGCAGAGGTTACGACATGTACAGTTTGGTTTGTTGATGAAATGCCACTATTGTTCACATTCTGGTATGTCAGGCTGGTCAATGCTGTGCCATAGCACTGTACTTTCTGAGAAGATGTGAAGGTGAAAAAAAACTAAACTCTACCCCACAGTGCTTGTACAATAACAAAGAGAAGGTGGCTTGCTGCAATAAAATAAGAGCTCAGTGTTTTATGTAATGTTGGCAGTCAACTGACAACTCTTTGGTTTTGTCTAAGCTTATAAAAGCCTTACAAATCCTGACTGATTGTTATTATGATTACATGCACTTGATAATGATCAAATAAAGTGAAAGTGAAATGTTTGTGACATAATTTGCATATCAACAACTCGCCCATTGTAAACTTGAGAAGTGCAGGAGGCAGCAAAAAGACACCACGTGCAGTATTTTACATTTCTTTTGATAAATCACATTCATTTTACTGCTTATTTTAATGAGGGAGATATTACATTCTACATAGGAATCTTTAAGTTTTTGAGTGTTGAATTCATAGAAAAGCTTTCAGTGATACGACTAGTAACAGGTGTGTTATTATACAGGTCATGCACAGTGTTCATCCATCCCAGTCAGTGAAGGAACAAAAACCATGAAGAGCATATCATCTGTAGATCTTCACTCATATGACGTAAAGCTTTTCTGTTTAAACCCCCGTATGAAACTCTATCAGTCAGGTCCTCACTCTTCTGTTTGTGAAGTGACCTGTGTGAAATGAGGCCTGATGGCTTTACGGGGGTTTGGGACTTCTGGGAAAAGGCTGTAATTGGATTAAGACTGTGACTGCTCTCCTAAAGACGAAAGCCATGAAACACCAGCTAGCAGGCTTTTCTTTGCAGTGGGACCCAGTCTGTTGTTGTTGATACGCAACTTGCACTTTACAACACTATTAACACTTTATGGATGACTAAACGATCTTGTTAAGGCTGAATGAGTTCAGGATGAAGACGTGTTTTAGATTCTTCGTGTTGTTTGACTGATATCTTACGAAACATCCAAAACCTACTCAATTGTGTTATTAACTCGATATGGTTATCATGTGATTTGGGGTTTTGCATTCAGATTGGAGAAGTCGATGCAGGGATGTCTGTTAAAGAATAGCCACATTAGCAGAAAACAGTTTGTGTCTGTCATTGCAATGTGCTCATGCTACAAAAAGTTAACTCTAGCAGACTGTCACACACAGACTTCACTTCGGAGGATGCATGTTCTCTTTCTGATTTCAAATGCGGAACAAGAAAGGGCGTGGGAGGGCCCACTGCTGTAATATGCGATGCATGAAAAAACAAACAGCTGACATAATACAGAATAACCACACTGAAGCCAGTGTCGACGTAGGCCTGCAGTCACCTCAGCGTCCGTGAGGGCTTAACTCTACCGTCCTTCATATGATCGATATCGACGTTACACAAATAGGCTCGCTCTCTGTGGACTTCATGCCAGCAGCTGCCAGTAGAGTTGGCTGAGAAAACCGGGGAGGAGAGGGAAAGTCCACCAAACTGTCTTTGTGGAATTAGAAGATGTGTACTTGAAATATCTGTTGTACTGTAGTACGTGATGTGTAAAAAAGCGTTTCCCTCTGGGACGTCCCAGTCCATAATCTACCCATTGTCTTTACCATCACCATTGTGAATTCAGTCAAACGAGGAGCCCAATTCACAGAAAGTAAATACCCAACCCAGCTGGACCTCCAAAGAGAATATGCTTTCTGTATATTTGTGCTCTACATTGTGATCACATGCATCTCATGCAAGGAGGAGAGAAGCCATATTGCGTGTGTGCTGCTCTGGAGCCAGCGCTGGTTTCACCTCCTTCCCTCTCCCTCCTGTAGAGTCAAAGGGTTTGCATTAGAACTTGGCTCCACAGAGAGGGACTTTCTCAAACTTGTCTTGTTCTTGCCACGTCTAAGAACGGTCTCAGAAAGCAACGGGATCTGCACCAGCGAGGCACAAACACGAACCCCTCACGCTATCGAACAGACATCAGCTGCTCTTCACTCTTGCAGAGTGTTTCTGGTGCTTTGGCATCTCGCTATGATTGGACTGTGATTGCGGAGAGTGGATCTCATGAGCTCATATCTCCACAGTACACCGTTGTTATTTATTTGAGTTCGTGTTTGCATCACTTTTTCCCCCCTCTGCAAGTCACATATTTATTTTGTTCATATGGAAACCACAGCTGGTTTACATCCTGGCTCTGGAGCTGGAATCACAGTACCAGAATATTTCCATATCTGTATTTGAACATCCAACATATGAAATTCATATAACAACCCAACACCAGAAACAGTTGGTTCTAATGATGTGGACAACTGCAACAATAAATGTTTCTTATATTTTAAGTCCTGGCCAGTTTTTAATTGTTAAAACTGTACATTAATTGATGTTTGTTTTGGACAATGTGGATTTGATGCTCACGTGAGTATTATTGTGCTTCCAATAGTTTATACAGCTCACATTAGTGACAGGGGACTTCCTTTGCCACTTCAGAGAAACAATTTTTATGAATATCAATCTCTTGTTCCAGCTAACTTTTTGCGTTAAACAACATGTTTTATAACACTTTCCCTCTGCTGTGAAACCAGCGCCACCTATCCGTGTAGAGCTGGTGGAGTCCTGCCGACCCTGTACCAGGCCTCCACCCCAGGCAGCTCTGTGTTTGGCGTCAGTAAGCCCCTGCTGGGTTATGTAACATCTACAGGAGTGGGCTGATGATTTATTGTACAGGTGTTGGGAGGCTCGGAGCTGGTGGAGCTCCAGTCATAAAACAATGCTAGGGGCATGTTCACTGACGAGCAGGGTCAGGACACACATGTGGACAGGTGGAAACACACGGTAGCCTTCTTTGTATGCAGATGGAAGCGTTCACACTTTAATACACACACATTTATTTGACAATTACATCCAGGACATGAGGTCTCCATGGTTTTTCTCCTTGTACTCAATGTTCCTGTACCAGGTGTTGTGTTGGTATGAAGGCGTGTGTATGTGTATTTAATGAAAGACAAGGGAGGCCTGAGGCTTCTCTGCATGTCTCCAATCTCACAAATCTCAGACGCAATTGTTTTAAGACAGTTTCCATATTTTGTCTTTATGGTCTATAGAGGGTTCAGACATTTTTAAAGGCAAGTTGGGAGGAAAGATGTCTGTTAATGTTCAGCTTGAACTGTTTCAATAGGACTTTTTCCACTGTTAGTATTGTTCCGAAATACTAAACTAATATACTAAGCATATTCCGCAGAGCAGTAACATTCAAAGTATGGTTTAGCAAATTATTATTTAAGGATCTGGTTGATTTAGCAACACCTGTGGTTAGTGGAGGTAAAAACATAACGTTTAAAGAGGTTTGAAATAAGAGTACTGTTTGAAATATTCTTTTTCTGGTCTGAATTACAACGGAAGCAGACAAGCAAATTGTGTAACTTGTGAACAAATCCCTGTAGCTATACTTGTGCGGAAGCAAAGAGGTTTTCTCTTCAAAGTGCTTCGGATCAGCTGTTGTGTAATTTTCACGCAATATTGAGTTAAGATCTCGGACCACAAAAGTCCTGTCACAAGATCCTAGAATAATTTCACATTCAACTAACATGTGGTAATGAAGACATGATCTCTTTTCTTTAGTCACAAAGTGAAAGACAAAATCCTCCAGTTCAGGCATGAGAATTTCCAATGGTGGAAATTAACCCTTGAATAAATCCCACTCATTGAACGCAGACCAGACAATCACAGTGTAGCATCAGCCAGCTCGACTAGTGTCCGACAACTATACGGCTCTGCTCCATAGACTCTCATTCAATTGTTTCAGATTTTCTTCAGTTTTTCTTTTTACCTGGGACACGTCATGGTGATACTTGTTTCCTGGAGAGGTTGGAAGGAGATTACATTTGATTACATATCTGTGTAGAAACCTGTCACGTTAGCACAAGCGGAGTACGTCAGCACATCAAAAAGCTTTTTAATGATTGTAACAGTGAACAAAGACCAACCCGGCTTTACAACAGTGTTGTTCCTTAATTTAATTGTCTTGACTGGAGTTGCCACGTGATGTGATGTCTCACTTGTACACTGTGATCTTTAGGCTTTATCTTCTGTCTTCATCCCTGTAACCTGTTTTCACTGCTGACATCCCTTTAACATCCTTCTCGCTGAAATGGCTTTTTAATTTTTCCGAAAAAGTAGATAATATTTATTGAGAGGGGGCAGTTAGTCCGACTCTGACTGCTTGACAGGGTAGCAGCGGGGGCGGGGCTTAGCAAAGGGTGGATGGGGTGGAGGATTGATCCATGGTGTCTCTGAGAGGAGTCTGGTATTTCCCGTTATTTAAGGATGACAAAACGCCCTGATCTCTCAGTGAGGGGTGCAATGGCCTTTGATCAGTCAAGGAAATGTCTGTAGAGCAGACGTGCCAACTCAAGGAGGATCAGGTCTTCACAGATGTCTCTGTGAGATGACCTTTGTCTGAAGTTTAGAGCCTATTTCTTCAGACGCAGGTCATCCTTCATTAGAAATATGACTATTCCTGTGCAGAGCCAACCTCATGGACATGTTTTACCTTATAAGAATCACCATTATCAATAATATGAAAAATATTCAGAAATGAAAGCAAATGGATTTCTTTTTAAATCAGCTTTGGAGTGCACCAAGTGTATCTTCACAGATTACGTAAGACCCAAATGAGTGGTGTAACATATTTTCTCAATTAGCACACAGGGCCGTGGTGAAATATGTTGGGCAATTGTTCAAATATGTTCGAGCCTTGGACAGGTCTTCAGCATCATGTTGACATGAGAGTTGGAAAAATTATGGTTTGAAACTAAAGAGATTTGAAAGAGGGATCCATCAGGGGTCAAACAACAGATATTAACATTGGGAAGAGAAAAGCTGGCGAGAAAAACTGAGCAGTGTTTGGGTGTGAATGCTAAAGCCGTCATCTCTCCTTTTGCTCTTGGCAGTCAAATGCTCTTGAATCCCTCCTCTGATCTCCCTTCATCGAGATAAGAAAGCTTTGTTTCATCTTAGTTTTCACTTATCACACACTATTATGCCATTTCTTATTTTACAGTCGGCAGGTTTGGTTCAGAAGACCCTGATCCTTTTGCTTCAGGAATGGCAAAAGTCAGCAAAATTGCTTGATTATTGAATGATTATAAGAGATGTTCATGCTCTCACTTCAAACTGGTGTATTTAAGAATTAATATAATCAAGAAGATATCTGCTGTGTTATGTATATAATATGTTAATGTGTGTGCTCATATGCATTAGAGCTTCATTGTAGTTATACTGATTTGGCTTTACCAATAACATGAAATATGAACTGCCTTTGTTCGTGTTAGTGCTCGCTCTACATTCACACACATTATGTATGAGTGTCTCTGATATAATATCTCTTAAAACTTGTTGACTCACAATCTTTAAACAATAAAGACAATACCGAGAGCAGATCATCTGATTACTGTTCTAAATAGCTCAGTGTGCCATGTTGAATTATGTCTGTACTTCGTGAAGGGCTTCAGGCAAAATGCCTGTTTGTGATTAGAGTGTAAAGGTTACCAAGATCATGTGAAACTTCAAAATCTTTGTCAGAATAATGCAGATGAACAAGATTGTCCTCTGGATGACTGAAACGTGCACTATGAAACAATAAACAGACCATTAATGCCACTAAAGTGAAGTGGCTGTTGGTTTAAAATATATTCTTGAACAGGGTCTTCTCTTTAATTTCGTATCCAAGTAACTGCGCTGTTTTTTCTCACCAAAAATCTGGAATACATAATTTTGTGAATGTTTTTTTGTGAATGTTTTCATTTAGCTTCTTCAAAGAAATATAAGTGAGTGTTGAAGCAGGAATAGTTACAGACTCTGCACAAAATTACCACTGAAGAAAACCAGATCCGACTTGCTCTGAGTGTTTTGTTATTTGAAACCACAACTTGAAAAATTCACTTAAAAACACAAGACACAAAGTTGGAATTACTCAATAAGAAACTTGATTTACAGTGCGTTTGGGAGAGTGACACGAGAGGCTAAGTACAACCGTACACTCTAAGACACTTTTAGGTGACCAAAGTGTTACCAATAACTTTCATGAACTGACAACACTGAGAGAGGGGTGAAAGTTGTACGACGAATAAACTCAAAACTCCCAGACTGGTGGTAACGATCATCTATTTTACTCGAAAAAGGGACCATAATTGACTAAAAACAGCATCATGCTGTATTGAATAAGACTTGATTGAGATGTTTACTAAGGTAATAAATCAAGTGCAAATAAAGTGATAAATGCAAGCCACTTTCAAAGAGACAGCTTGACACAAAAGACCAAAGACTTTTTTTGCAAAATTTAACTTTAAAGGCAACCTTTTTTGTTGGTGTGCTTTTTGGGAATATAAGAGAGAGACTTATTTTGAATTTACTTTATTTGAACAATTTAAAAGTTAATTTAGAGGCTAAATATTGCTGGACGAAAATTGATATAAAATCTTGCCATCTACTATACCCGTAAGAAAGCAAGCGAGCACATTCACCAGAATGTCAAAGTATTTAAACAAGATGTGAAAGTTAGGCTACTTTACAGATGTCGATTTACATGACATGGGATGCAAAAACTGGATGATGTTGATGGTACATTTTATATTTATAATGCACACCACTAATGTCATATCCTGCACCAATATTGAGCCATTAGCTGATCGTTCATGCAGAGTTCTTTTATTTATTTCATATGATTATCCCATATGTTAGCTTTAAAGAAGGTCATTTCCAATGCCGGGTACTATTTTTTATACATTACATATTATTTATTGAAAAAGTAATACAGCAATATGTGTTGCATTACTTTTTGTTGCTCTCCACAGCTCAGTCAAAGGTGTCTTTAAACAACTCAAAATCCTCAGTGCCCACATGTTGCATCCTGTGTATAATATGTGAAAACAAGATATTATGGTTTAAAAAGCAGTCAGCCTACATTTCCCAGGTGACCATCAACAGCTTGCTCAATTGTAGCTCCGGTGACTGCACAAAGCTCCCCCGAAGTCCCGACCTCACAGGGTTCACACATCCTCCAACGTCACTCACCACTTTCTCCACAGAGCTGATACATTTCATTTAGCTGACGCTTGTTTTCCAAAGCAACTTACATTTTTGCTCTATACACCGAAGACACAGCAACGGGGAGCAATTTGGGGTTAAGTGTCTTGCTCAAGGACACATCAAAAGTCAAAGTCAAAGACAAAGTCATTTTTATTTGTCAATTCTTCCATTGTGCAAGCATACAGAAGATTTGAAATTATGTTTCTCTTTTGTCCGACATAAAGTGAATGTACTGTAATAAAGTGCAAAAAGAATAGAACAACATATAAACAACATAAATTAGGAAACTGTAAAAACTATAATAGACTATAAGTCTGTGTTATAGCAGCATGGACTAGCGGAGCCGGGGCTCGAACCGAGGGAGAGTGTCTTCCTTTCCTGCTCAGGTAGAAATGACTTTACTATATCTTTGATGCGTGGGAAGTAAGGCCTACTTGTCATTTCTTAGGGGGAAGTTATTGAGATTAATGCTTCAATTTAAAGACCAGATGACTGGCCCATCAATGATGTTTCACCTCCAATATTTTCTGTCCCTAGAAACCCCCCTTTTTTTTCTCCCTTCTTTTTTCTACTCCGGTATTTCCCTCACTTTCTAGGGGTGTAGTCTGGAAGGGAACCTCCAGTTTACTGACACTGGAACACACAAGCGAGCGAGTGTGGTTTTCCTGCTTGGATAGATGTTTTTCTGCCAAGCCATGGAAATGTGCTGTAGCTTTGGGGTTTCGGTGATGTGATGCTGACTCCATTACAACGTGGCTGTGCGTCAACCTCCGTTAACCCCCCCCCCCCCCTCTCTCCCTCGCCCCCTCTCCCCGAGCTCCATCAATCTGTAACAACAACACTCTAATGGCTGAGTAACACATGTGATTCAAGAGATTAGCTCGCCTTTGCGGCTGTTTTCCCCTGAGCGATAGCAGTGGAAATGTTGAAGAGATCAGAGACTATGGATACTGGAACCAGTGAACAGCAATATGGAACAAGGATACCGTCATTTGTTTTCATTGGCTCGACGCCGCACATGTAAATTATGATCTTTAGTCGCTAAATGATGGCATCAGGTGAATCAGTGAGTTAACGTCATGAGAAATGTTTGAATGTACCCCTGTAAAGATTTGTTGTTATACGTATTATACCAAAACATGGGGATCATTATCACTAGCTGCTTCGCATAAGTGAATTAAAAGTAATGCTTCAGGTATTTTGTATCACATCAACAACACACCGTCAACAACTCTTTGCATTTTATGTGGCCTAATGAGCAGCTGTCCCCTTCAAAGAGGTTTAAAATATAATACAGTACCTTTTGGTTTACTGCGCCTCATACATTATGTGAGCTTTTCATGTGATAGATTATAGTTTCATTAAGAACTGGTGCGCTCCATAAAAGTCACCGAGAGTTGACCTGCGAGTGTTTACATCCTGCTGAGTGCAGACAGACTTCAGAGATCAGTTTTATGACGAGACACAACCGATCTTTACTTATCTGACAGGGGAGATATAATATTTGCATGAAGGATTACACCTCATGAGTGGACATAACATATTAGAAACAAGGCTGTTTTTATGACAGAGTTGTTTTGGCGCATTTAATAAGCATGTGCAGCCAGAAAGCCCTGCTTTATGAAGAAAACCCGCTGAGTGGCTTGAGTAACATACTGCAGGGTGCTGTGGTTTTATGAGTCCTCCCATCGTTCAAAGACAAAACACTTAATCCTGAGACACCCAGTGCTTTGAACTGCAGGGGTGGACTCTGGTCATCCTGTCTGCGCTGTCTTCCAGGAATCTGCTGCTCACGTGAACAAGTACGCAGTTTTTTCCCCCTCGAGAATGACAAAGAATAACACTTTAAAAGCTACAGCTGCAGTTTTAATACATGAACTTTAATACAACGTTGGATCCAATACCTCTTTTTTTGGGGGGGATGGCAAAATCGATAGGTTGTGACTGATACATCTCAGAAACTATTGGAACGATTGCCATAATATTTGATCATACTGACTCTGGTGATCCCCTGACTTTTCATCAAGTGCCACCAGAGGGTCAAACTCCTCACTTATCCTATGAAATATATCCACATCTAATAATGTATCCTTTATTAATCCCCTTGGGATTTTGATATTTGATAATGACAAACCCATTGGCCTCTGATTATTTTCAGTGGTGACATGCTAACAATGCAAGATGCTGAACATGGTTATTATTACCTGCTGAGCAGGTGAAGATGTTGGCACAATGACAGCAGCATTTAGCACAAAGCACTGAAGTCAACCTCACAAAGCCTCTTGCATGACTGTAGAGTTTTTGTTTACATACAGGTTGAAAATAGCACATTTCTTTGCTGTTTTAAGATTGACCAAAATAATGATGCTAACTTAGAAAATAGCTTAATAATGTGCTGTAATATGCATACCATCAATGTCTTCATAAGAAATAAGAACATTTCTAACCCTAACCCAACACCATTCAAGTCAAGGCAAGTGAGATAAAGTGTGTCAGTGTTCTGGCTTCTTCGGAGTAGTCTTAGAAAAGTACTACATCCTCAAATCTATTGTAAATCACCTGTTTGTATTATGTAAAGGATGACATTTTGTACTGCATATTTACAATACTTTATGTACCATGGGTATAGTTCACTTTCCTGAGCTAGCTTTTCCTTTCATTCTTTCACAAAATGTCATTAGATCCGAAGAAATGCATTTGCATTACTTCGAGAGCTACAGGTATTGTGTTTGTTAGCACCTGATATATTTATAGTATATATATATATATATATATATATATATATATATATATATATATATATTATCATCTTTATTATTCATCTTTTTCTTCTTTCTCTTATAATATATCTAACAAACAAAACAATTCACAGAACACAAGACAAAGCGGACAGGAACATCAGGAGCATATTAAACAAATGCTCGTGTGTGTGTGTATGTTTTTGTGTATGATGCGTGCTGGCATGTTTTTCTATGAATGATTCCCAGTATGACAGATTGTAAAACAGACAGATCACTTAAGGTAAAGCTAGGACTTTATACTGTAAACAAGCAGCTGTTGGCGTAAACAAGAAAGCACTTCTGGTGCTCAGCAGTCAACTTCAACGGTGAGCTGCTGCTGTTGTGCTGCTGTTGTTTGCTTATTTCATTATATCTGTTTTTTTCCTTTTTCAAAATGATCAAGAATGGATTCAATAAAACAATAAAATGACTGGTTTCTTGTGTAATTGAATCTCTAAAGATGTTCCTATAAAATTCAGGACTCACACGCTGTTCTTTCTTTACAGAACAAAATGGCATGTTTCTCAACAGACCGATGAGATGCATTAAGTTCTGCTGCCCAGGCCTTGATCTTAAACCTCCAGAGCATATGTGATGGCTCACTGTACCAGAACAGTCTTGTCAACCTGCCTGCACTTACTACCAGGTGCTTTCAATAAATTTCCCTCAGACTGAAATGTCCTTAAATGGAGCTCTGCTGAGCGCAAACATTACTATTGTACTCTTTCTCTTCTTACAAAATAGCAAAATAAAACATGTTTCATCCTCAAGTCTTCTGAATTTATGGGGCCCTGGCTCACTTGTTTCATGAACAGTGATCAAACCACAACGTGTACGACTACAACATGATTATCTCGCTGGCCCGTACTTTGGGCTGAAAGTGGAAAAATTCATGAAACTCCACTCAAGTGGTGACTTTATATAGCTGGCATCAGATTTGTGTTTTACTTTTCCCATAAACAAATGAAAACAATTATCCTCTAAGACAAACCTGCTTTTCGTTGATGGAGATTTACAGGTTCCGGCTCCTTAAATTCCCATCTGTTCAACAGGTTCAGAGTGGCAGAGCGAACCACATAAACATTATAATCACGATGGTAAACCGGACATAAAAGTAAATTGGTGATTAATCCAAACAGGTAGAGAAACACAGCCTCAGCCAGCTGCCTTTGCTTGCTCCTCACCTCAGTAGGGCAATTAAAACGATAGAGAAACATTTGGAGTTGGTGATTGTAATCCTGACTCCATCACACTCTGCAGTAAAGGTCTTGAATGCACACCAGAGATTACAGACATGGCCAAAAGGATGACATCATCAGCAAACAGCACGGATGAAGGCAGACGTTTCCAAAGCAGAAAATGGGGCTCATGCAAAAACATTTTCATTTTCTTATTGTCCATACGAGTTAAATTCACAAAACTCAAGACAAACTAGACAAATGTGTTGTACGTGGCTGTCACTCCAGCTGCACCACCCACAGAAACTCAATGACTCCATAATGTTTCCAAACTCATGGCAGGACCTTAGAAAACTTCCATGACTCATTTATTATCGGTTTTGCATGTACTGTACAGGATCACCGTTATTTGTCTAGTCATCACTCTAGACTTTGTCATTACACTTCAGGGAGACAGTTCTCAAGTTTTGCTTGTTGGAAAGCGTCTGGGTTCATTTCTGGTTACCATTACGATCCAAATCATGTAATGATGACTTTATTTTTTATTTATTTTATTTTAGTACTTCAAATTATCATCAGGGAGTCGTCCTTTTGATAATAAGATTTGGACGACTTTAATGAGTTTTATTTCTTCTTCTTCTTCTTCTTCTTCTTCTTCTTCTTCTTCTTCTTCTTCTTCTTCTTCTTCTTCTTCTTCTTCTTCTTCTTCTTCTTCTTCTTCTTCTTCTTCTTCTTCTTCTTTCTCTTCTTTTTCTTCATTCTCTTCTTTCTTTTCTTTTTCTAATTCTTCATCTTTATCTTCATCTTCTTCTTCTTCCTCTCCTTTTCATGAGCATACCATCAGATGTGGAGGTTTTAATATAACGTGGAAGCCCTGTTTTGTTTTCTCTCAGGTAATCCCCACACAGACCTTGGTGAACACCTGTGAGAGCATTCACTTCCCTCCTGGAGCTGTGAGGCTCATCACTCTTCTTTTCTCAGGACCTGCAGCAGGAATAGGATGTGGGTCGGGGAGCACTGCTGCAGGCATGTGTGTTTTCCATTGCTCAAGTTATATCTGTCAGTGGATCAGCTGTGGCTAAACAGGCATGAACTGTTATTCATTTACCACACAATGGCTGATGAAGGAATTTGAAATTGTGTCATGAACTGGCCTCCATGTTGCTGTGGAGTAATGGGGGTGACGGTTTCCAAGTGTGTAGGCCTCACAGTTGACTTGCTGGCGTTGACTTCTTCCAGGCTGTAAGTGGTCAATTAGTGCCAGAGTTTGGCAACACATTTTACACACTTGACTCGGTAACCAAGGCAATTCAGGAAATGGCCCGCAGGGTGGCGGCTGTGTTTGGGATGAAAACTAGCATCCGTACGAGTCAGTTGTTCCTGCTGCTCACGTGTTGTTGTCCAATTTTCAAGGGCAGTTTGGTAGTTTATATCAGGCAATAAACAATACAAGTATTTGTCGAGAATCAAAGCTTGGTTTGAAAGAATATAATTGTTTTCTATGTTAGTATTTACTCATAACAACATATGACTGTATTTAAATTGTAATCACAAACACATTTTTTTTGGCTGATTCAACTCACTAACTCCAATGATTTAAAGGTCCCGCTCGGTTCAACCATGGGTTATATCTTTGATATCATATGTTATCATAGTTACTGTATTGGCCCAAATATGAGACGCCTCTTCTTTCCACTCCTTAAGACGACTGCAGAAGTTTCTCACATACTATTAGTGCAAAGATAAGACCTCATACTTCAGCCTTTTCTCTACTCAAGTGAAACATTGAAGTCTTTTATGAAAGCATAACTTAAAGTCCACATTTGTGTTGCTCGTCACATTCTCACAATCTCATGTCAGGCTCTGAAGAGGTTGTTCCGAATGATTTTAGACCATGTTCATGGCCCCTCACCATGACATTGTTCTGAAACAGGTTTAAAACAAACAGATTATCCAAACTTATTTTGAAGGGAGCCATTTAATGAACAATCAGTTTGCACACTTTTTATGAAAAGAGGAACTTGGCAGGTTTTTTAAGTGCAATCTTCTCGGGAAATACTTTAGTGATAATAATATGAATATTATGAATATTATAAATTCACTTCAAAACTACAAAAACTACATCCAAGTTCTACAAAACCGACATTTTCCACAATCAAATGACTATTGTAACCTTCAAATACAGTGCTTCTTGAGCGACACAAGAATACTGTTTGTGTTACAGACCAATAATAACATGGATACATTTTTTTTTACCAAATTCCAATAATAGGTATCACAACCATCCCCTATTTTGTATTTCCTTGCACGTTTTTCAGTGAATAATAGTACTTAAATTGTTTCAAAATGTTTCAAAAGCCCACTGAACATGTCCATCAATGTCAGGCTTATCAGTATCAAGAGCCAACAGTGAGTGAGGCCGTGGATCACCACAGTAAAATTCCACTGGCTTCACCAGGTCACCTACAGAGCATCACCTGAGGGGCTTCCTGTCATCGGTAGTAAAACTGACTCGGACATGTGTGGGGTTGCCCTTTAAAGAGCAGGAAGCGGTGCACAGGCCGAGGGGTCAGTCCTACCAGAACATACTTGGTAAATCAGACGGCACATGTTACAGCACAGGCTTGGCGGGGAAAACCTTTCTAATTTACAAGCAAGTGACTGTTCTTGGAGTTTCGTAATGTGTGCTTATTGACACATTCTTTTGTGGTGCTATCAATGAAAACTTCTGTCGCCTCATGCCTGCTTAACAACAACAAATGAAGCCCTCGTTCAAAGCAGCATCTGCCATCATTTGTTTCAGCGCAAAGTCCTGAAATGACCTGTTAGTTTCACAATGTATCAAACAAAGAAAGTCCCCATTAAAGCATGCTCACGCCCCAGCAGGGACAGAAATGCTAATGCTTGTACTATTTCTTTATTGTATTATGTCCAAGTCTGAGTACATATTAAAACAAAAACATATTAGTGTGGACGTAGCCTGAGCTTCAGCGCGCTGTAAATGACCACATTTTGGCATGTCGTAACCACTGGCTCATAATGTGTATATGGGATGTGACAATTAAAATGATTTAGATACATCGTTTTCCCGAAATCCTATGATGTAAATTTCATGTGCTTTTCTTTGGGGGGTTTTTCGAGAAAGAATTTTAAAAGAAGCTTTGATTTTAGGATGCACTTTTGGTGTTTAAAAGCTGAAGATGTGAGGCTTGTGTGAATCATTCTGGGGAAAAAATATCTTCTTTGGATAGAGTTGTTTTTGTTCGTGTTTTTTAAATGTTATTTAAAGGTGCCAGTGGGGATACATTATAGGTTGTAGGCTGGGGTATGGGATGGTGGTTGCACCTGTAACCAGCGGTGGATTGGCCATAGGGAGTACCGGGAGTTTTCCCGGTGGGCTGGTCAGTAATGGGCCGGCAGTGGCTGACCTTTTTTTTTTTTTTTGTATGTAAAGACGCATGGCCCTATGATAGGCCCTATGATAGGCCCAGTGGCCCTATGATAGGCCCAGTAGTCCCGCCCACGCATTTTCCAGATCCCCCCTCGTCCAATCACCTTTAATGATGAGCTAATGACACATCATTAGCAATCTGTGAGAGAGAAGAGAAAGCAAAAATGGAGAAAAAACGAAAAGGCGGTGCAGAAAAACTGAGGGAAAAGAAGAAAAAAAGCTCTCGCAACTGATGCTGCTAAGAGCAGAAATATAATAAACATGTTTGCTGCTGCGGGGGCCGGCGGCGGTGGTGTAGCCTCCGGCTCCGGGGCTTTGGCTGCGCCGGGCGCGGCGGGTCCCTCTCAGGAGGGGTCGTCGGACAGTGAAAGTGAGGCTCCCGCTGCCATGGTGGTACAGGAGGGGGAGGAGGAGATTGGTGGTGGTGATAGCAGGTGAGTGTGCTAGCTAACATGTTGTGGATAAACACTCATTCACTAAATGTTCAGAAACGTTGTCTATGAACTTTACTTGACATAATAGATAGCGTGTGGTGTAAATCTAGTTCTAAAGTGTTGGAAAATGATATACTATCCTGATTAATTAACCACTATTTTATGGTGCTGTGGTTTGAGCATGCAGATCTGCTTTTTCACAATTTTTATAATTACAAATCAGGTCACCAGAGTTAAAGTGTTTTAAGTATCAATACACTTTCTTCAAGCCCACTGTCCAATTTGTTCAAATATGCTATGCTATGCTATATAGGTTGTTAATTTACTAATTGTAATCAGTACAAATCACAAAAATAATGTTGTCTGTCTTTCACAGGGCTGAGGAGAGCTTTATATTTGTTCCAGTGTGTGCTTTGTGAGGGACCTGTCTTCCAGTGCCACTGTCCTGATGTACTTTAGCCAGTATCCTCCTTGTAAGAGCAATACACTCTTTTCTTGGCTATCTATTATACATTTATTTTAGTCAACACTTGACAACTTGAATGGATATTAATAACATCTTTTGTTTCTGTCTTTCACAGGGAGTTCTATTTGTATTTGTACGAGTATTTGTATAAATAAACACTCTTGAATCTTAAATCCTTTCTCCAGTATCCTTCTTAAGAGCAAGTGAGCAACATACTGTGTAGTTATCATTTATTTTATTCAATGCTCCAGAATATCAAGGGATATTATTCAGTATAGTAGTGTTATTAAGGGCTTGTGTGATTATATGTACAGTACATCAACGGACCGAGTTGGCACAGTATCTGCGCGCGGATTGTGGTGGGTCAGTCTGGACCAAAAAGTCCAGGGCCGAATTTTTGTCCCAGTCCTGCCTGTAACAAAACCGTATAATTAGAGACAACCAGCAGGACCTTCCACCTGTATTAATAGAAGTCCAGTGTTGAATGCAAACATGAATAATCACAAAAGTCACATGATTCTTAAACACAATCTATGATCACAACCCCCCGTGTGTTTAAATCACAAAATGATAATGCTTAACATAACGGTATACTCCTTGTACATTTGTATCTCAGTCGCATCGGCCGTGTAACGTGATTGAATCATCACCCCTCCTTTTGGATGTCTTTCATCCAGGGTTTCTGTTTTTTTGCAAGCCAGCTTTTATATTTTATTCACATGCCTGGACCCATGTTTCTCATTTTGTTCTGATGGCGCAGATGAAACACAAATTGCAAGCCACGCTGAGCTCACAGGCGCCAAGGTTTGGAGAGGCAGAGCTTTATAACACTGGCAGCTTTAAAGCCTTTTCTGTTTTAATTAAAGCCACTCTCCTCCCTGCAAGACGGACATCACATCCATGTATGTCGAAGCTTCTTTGGAGGCAGTAAATCACCCCGGTCTTGATATCTTTATACCTGTTAATCGCATGCAACGTATACAGATCTCATTGGAACAAGGGAAGGACATTGACATTGTTTAGGGTGTTCAAATATGATCCTGTGTTTTGCCTTTCTTACAACCTATGACAGATGTATGAGTAAGTGTTGCCACATTGTATCGCTTGGTCTCACTGAATAACCATGTGGTGACCTAAGACACTCGCCGCGTCTGTTTGTTTACAGCTCTACATCCTCCATCTCTCCTGCTTCAATATGCCTCTATCCTCTCAAGCTTTAAAATGCAAGTTGTTTTTTATCTGAGCAAATAACATCAGGTGTTTCTACTTAAGGCACCACGTATGCTCCAAGTCGGTGGTCTCCCGTCCCGAGCCTCCCTCAGTACGCGTTAGAAGTGAATTTCCTCCATCTTGAATCAATGTTTTCTTGTTCCTCCGAAATGGGGTCTTGTAACCGTGTAATCCGTTAATGATGACAAAGAAATGTGATACACTTAAGATAATAATGCTTTATTTGCGTATCACACCAGTCAGAGCCAGGTTTGGCCTGCTGTCGGGAACACACTGCCCCATCTTTCTTTACATTCACACACAAATCATGCATTTGCGTCATTGGGACTTCAACTCTCTGTGATTCATGACCTGTTTCCAGATTGTTGTGAAAGTGCATCTTGATACCAGACCTTATTACTCAGAACCGGAAAAGAACTCCTGACATAATCTTACTACGAGAAAACAGGATTAATATACCCTCCAGATGTGATCATAAAAATACGCTTTGATACCTCGAAAACAAACCATGTTTTTGAGTCAAAACAAACTCATATAGATTCAGTTGTAGTTTGATAGCACACAACATGAAGCACGCTGTCCATTTCTAACAATAAGGATGCTTCTCCTGTTTATATTAGTTTTGACAACATCAATCGAAGCTTTTACGTAAAATGCAAATCATCAAATACCACTGTCTGTCACACTATACAAATTGAAGGTACAACATCATAGTTCCATATAAAGCATGATGTAGCGTGTACGTATCTTTCATGCAACCCTTTTTCGTCCTTTGCACATGTTTTACTGTTGTTCATCATTCGTAATCCCCGGTGTCTGAAGTATGCAGCGGAGAGAGAAGATTCATGGTCATCTCTGTGCTGTTGCTGTCTTTGATTCTGAGTGAGTTATGTGATCCAATATATTCTAAAAGCCAAAATCAAGAATATGGTGTTATTACACTCACAGTCTTTTAAAATCGGTGCTAGTAATCAAATACAAATAATATTTGTCCATATAAATGTGTCTGAAAGCTCAAACTGAGACCACAGACATATCTATGATTATCCGTTAAATTGCTGTCATTCTTTATATCGGCTACTATAAAACTAAGATAGAAATGAGTCCCTTGAAACTGACATTAAGATGTCCAGAAAGCCATTAGGAGGGCTTGGCAGACATCGCTCAGTCATTTGATCTGACTTTAACTCCATGCTGATTCTAAAAGTCAGGTATTTCTGTATTTCACATCCAAGCACTGTTTTATTTCCAAAGCTTAAGGACACTTTATTGTTCCAAGGCTCATGAGCAGCTTTAGTACTCTATTGGCTCAGAATTGTTTTCCATGATGCTGTTACCCTCCATCCTATCAGGCCTCTCCTCATCAGGTTTCAACAGCCGGATGGGTCAGTGTGTCCTGCTCAAGGGTTCCTGGTTATGTTTTCAAATGGGAGAGCAAACTCAGAGAGATATATAATTGGCGGGTGTGTGGGGTCCTCCCCCAATACAAAAAGAAAAATAGTTATTTTAACACATGTCCTGCATTTCTGCACCACCTAACGTGGTGGATTGTTTCAAGAAGCATCTACTTGTAGTCTAAATTAGTTAGATTGAGGGTGCTAAGCAAACTCATAAAAAGATGAGTAAACCCTGTGGAAAAATGTGGATGTACATTTTGTTTACTCTCCACTAATTGCTACATCCCAAATTATCAAATATTGAGAGCCTCATTACACTTGAAAGAGTCGACTCTTTAATTGGGCTCCTTCCCCATCTCCAGAGTAAACCCTGTCAGTGAGCTAACGGTAAAGTAAGCTCATGTTGACTTGCATCAACAGTACAATCCTCCTTTTAGCTCATACTGTATAAAGTTTGGCTGGAACCTTGCAGGTTAATTCAATATGCACTAGCCTGTCTTTACCCATGTTCTATTTTCAGTCCATGATCACTTTAAATGGTTTCATGTTTCTTACCTTTGTAATGGACTGTGACTGTGATTTCATTGACAGCCAAAGTACGCTGTGGGAAACGTTCAGCGACTATAGTTTCACTAAAGGGTGGCTTCAAGTTCTCTATTACTTGTTTTTGCCCGTTGCTAAAAATAGTAGAACATTCATAATGGCTGCTAAAATAGAATGATGAAAAGCGAGGGAGCAAAATTATGGTTTTGCTAATTGAGTAATGTGGATGCATTCTGTCCGAGGCTCCGCATCCTCGGACAGAATTTACTCCGTATCTGTCTGGAATAAACTAAACTGTTTAACTACACTGATTGCAGAAGATGTTTACACAGTCTCGTCTTGATTACGTAAAAGTTGTTTATTGTCTAAATGCATGTAGAGCTAAATGGCAATTAGCAAAACATCTTAAACGGTCACTGAGGTCACAGAGTTCAGTCTTCAACCAAACGGCTCTATATGGTAATTACGATCATCACTCCTGAAAAGTTGCACTGCCACGCAGTTTATTTCTGTCAGCATTGCTGATTGAGCCAAATAATACTTGTGTACATTATTTTCAACTTTGTTTACATGCCTTTTAACTTTTCCAGCTTCCTTATCGGCGCGGTAACGTGGCTCTCTCATTCAACATGGAGACACTGACCTTGTGATATGCAGTCTGTTGATTGTCTAAGTCTAAATGTTTACCCTAAACTCAACTGTGTTTCATACAAAGACTGCCAAAAACATCACATTGCAAACATACAGAAACCACATATAGAAGGAAATTCATAATAAATGACTATACACATTTTAATTTTCTATCTATAAACATATCCATTAAAACGTTCCTATTCAAAATCGTAATATGGTTTGGCTGCAGGACAACATTTAAATATTTTCAACCACCCAAATAAAAGAGGGAGCAGTAAAATATGATTGGTTTAGTATTTAGAATTTTCAGAGGTACTTAAACTGGGAGGGAATGTGGTTCAGTCTGAAACATTAAAATGTCACAATGTCCTAATTTCCACAGCTTTCATATATTCATTAAAAGAGACAACGTTTGACTTTTTAAGAGTAACCGAACAATATAACTAGACGCTTTCTGGAATTTTGGCTTCGTCACATGATAAAACCCCCAAAAGTAGTTTTTGCACTGGCTTTAGAGGCCCATTTGTTGCATTTAGTCAGAGCCAGGCCAGCTGTTTCCCCCTGTTTCCAGTCTTCACGCTAAGATAAGATAAGCTAAGCTAAACCAAGCTAACTGGCTGCTGGCCTCTGCATCATACAAACACGAGTGGTCTCATTCTTCTCCCGACCAATAAGTGTATTTCCCAAACTTGTCGAACTATTTATTTAAGCAGAAGCTGAACTTATTCTGAATTAGCCTTTTTTCTTGATAACATTCCCATATTAAACAATGTATCAAAACGTTGCCTGTAGACATCAGTGTAAGCAAACAACTACTTGTGCTGGTGTTTTTTAAATATATTTTTCATTTCTTAAGTTACTCACTACTCAAGCAGCTTTTTTTTATGACTACTTTTACTTCTACTTAAGTACTTGTTTTGCAAAGTAACAGTACTTTTACATGAGTGCAGTTTTTGGCTACTCTGCTCACCTCTGACAACAAAGACAGTTCTGATACATGGACATAGTAAAACATTTTATGCTTCGCTGCACATTTCATGGCCTTGATGCTAACGTATATTTTCCCTCCTCTTCATCGTGCCTGGCAGCTATCCTTCATATTGTAAAACCTGCTCTCTGGTTTAACTATTACTCTGGGATATATCAAAGCTGAGATTCTTGGATGAGTTCCACATCCATTACTTTCTGCTTGCTTAGCAGATTGAACTGTTTGTAGGGGACGTAAATCTGTGTTATGAACTGTATAACCGATGAATAACAGCGGCCACTTCTCAAACAAAGATTTTGAACTGCTATCAGTCACTCGTGGCCACCGGAGGATGTATAGAGACTTGATATATACTACAAGGGGCTTTCAGCTGGTTTTATCTATTAATCATTATTTTATGAACAAATCCTGGCTAGAGACACGATCAATTATCCATACTTTACACATTGTTTTTCTACTTGACTTTGACTTTCTCAGTGAAGGTCAAACTAGCACAGTGAAGGAGATATTTCCTGACTACAAAAGAATAAAAAGATCCACATGTTTTCCTCACGATGGCAGATCCACACATGTCTTTGAATTTCCTCCGTCTGCGAGGAACCACTTCACGACACGACTGACTTATTGCTGATGGCAGTGATGATTTCAGGGCCCCTTTGCATCTGACATAACCATGTTTCTTATGTCCAGATTGTCTCTAGATGTGGTTTAACTTCAGAGGAAGAACCCGTCTCTGAGAAAGAGGTATGTTCTATATGGCTGTTCTCATTACAGCTGTGGTCAATGTCACCACCATCCAGAGAAACATTCAGATGTGGGAGTTGAAATGAATGGGAAAGAGTTAGTTGGCCACAGCTTGGACGGCTAGAAGAGGAATGGCGTGTCCTCAAAAGGATGAAGAGCAACATCTGTCAGTTTTTTATTAATGTAGTTGTATGGACCGATTATTGGAAATGTGGTTGATTCCAGTATTGTTACAATGTGTCGCATGGATGATGGGGATTTTTATACATCTTCTTTCTATCTTTACCACTGCATTTTTACAATATTAATGTTGGTTGTTTGTCCTAATTTAGTCCACATTATAGGATACAACTAACACCCATGCAGATTGATGAAATCAATTCATGTTTTTTTTTCAGGAGCTCAAGTTTTGTTTTGTAGATCTAAAAAAAAAAAGAAAAACTTAGCACAACCTGCAACATTTACAGATTCCCTCGTGAGGAAATGTACTATTTCAAATGAACCCATTGTAATTTACCTTTTAAAGCCCTGCTGGGCTACATTTAGCAAAACCTCCCGTGCCGTTAACAGTCGTTTCCATATGGTTTCAAGTTTTTGCCCAAACTCTTGCAGAGTTACATAATATAATTCAACACACTCATATCACTTCCCTTAAAAGCTGTGAAAACATTTGAGATTTGTTCATATTATGCTACAACTTTTGACCTCGTTATTGAAACACACCGGTTGTTATACTTTTATTTACTGCTCTTCCCTGAAGGACTCAGAATATCACATGTTAATTTTTACATTTTGCAGAGTCTACAGATGGCTTCAATGATTAGATAATTTTTAGTTCAACACCAGGACACTGCACACGTAAAACTCAACATGAACATGAAATTAACATTACATGCATGCTACTTATTTCCCTCCTAAAATATATATGGTTTATACATATGGTTTCAGTCTAACTGTTACACGTTGTGCTTTTGTAAAATAAATCATTTGCTGCAGCTGTTTCTGCTGGAATATAATTATCTTTCCAACCACAATAACTTCATTATGTATGTGTGCTGATGTGCCACGTCCTGACTAAGAACAGTTGCCGTAGACACAATCACAGTACCAACATTTGTGGGGTTGGTTTTCTGCCAGTTGGAGAGTAAATGTTGTTGTGCATCAACAGTTTCTGCTGGATGTATGGGTGGTAGGGTGGAAAATTATACAACAGCAGAAACAAAGATCAGGAAGTGAATGACTCAGCCCTCCTGCTGAAGACGAACTGGTAGCTTTGATCATTTAAAGGGGAACTCCACCTATCTGACACATAAAGCCTGTTTGCAGGTCTTGGGGAGTACGGCTCCATATGTGAAAAAAAGCCTTTTGTGATTCCAGAGAAAGCTGTGCTGAACCTGTTAAATGACCTCAAGTGATGTCACTCGAGGCAGAGTCAGCCAGGGCTTAAGACGATATCTCACCTTGAGGATATCGGCTCAAGGCTACACGAGCTGCCACCAGAATCTCTGACTGAACTGTTGGTGGCATAGTTGCATTGTGGGTAATGTCAGCGCCAGGTTTTGACGAGGTTCTGCTGCACATATTATAATTGGGTTAATTGGAGTGCAATGCAAAGCTCGATATGGAGTTAGATTTCATTCTGTGACTAACGCATATCAGGATCCGGAGCTGACGGTCCTTCAATGACGCTTTCGCAACTTAACCAGAATCAACAGCGTCTTACTGCAACAGGTCTTTGACTGTGGATGTACTATGGGCTTTAAGTCACACTTCAGTGCCTGTGCTTCACTGGCTGCTCCACAGTGGACTGTGAAGGAGTCAATTTCTGTAACTTCCCGAAACTGACAGGGTTTGAACTTCGCTCTAAGGCTATGTTTAGACCGACTTTATCCCTCCATAAAATAACACAGGGGCCTTATTCATTTAAGTGGGGCCAGTCCAGTGACGAGGCAAAAACTTTGCACCTGTCTTAACTTTTGTCAGACAGCATTGGATGTCACCTTGCAAAGTACTGAGGTAGCCAATGAAATACAAGCACACATTCCTTGTAGTGCGTGAAATTTCTACTGGCTACCTTAGATACAACAAAAGAAAACCGCCACCATGATAACTTCCCAGAGTTGTGAAATCCGGTCTCTGGTGTTGCTCTAACTGGACTCCCTGGATCGTATTTCATGTCTCACCGATACCTGAAGCAACACTCCCCCACTAGCCCCTTGTGTGTACACCGTTTTCAGTCTGAACGCCCGCTAACAAAGATCGAAGGACATTATGGCAGATTGAATAACAGATTGACCCCAAAACCACCCAGCAACTTGGGAATATGCATCTGTAATTGAGGCAGTCATGTTGAATAGAGTAAACCTCCCACGTAGACAAAAGATTAAAGGTTTAGGAAAGGTCTATATAATATCTGTGTTGAGATAATTGAAGGTTTCTCGCAAGGAGAAATTACAGGACAACTGGTATAAGTACAACATACTAATGCA